>JAVFBX010115263.1:0-27893 GCA_034783855.1 Mopalia kennerleyi
CTTTAAAATATTTTATTAACATTTTCATAACAACAGCACTTTTTAAAATATTTCCAAGTGAATGCTTGTATAAATCATATAATAATAATTTGAAAAAAAAAAAACAACAAACTTTTCTATGCTAAGTGTACATATTTAGCATTAAGGTAGTCTACCCTATGACCTAGATATAGGTTAGTAAAACTGTTAGTAAAATCTATATACATATTGATTAATATTTATTAATACAGCAAATAAATAAATTATTTTTGTTATAAATAACTTCCTTTACTTTACTTACCAATTCCAAGCAACTTTGCCCAATAACACAAATTGACTGCTACATTTTTTGTGTGTACGAAGTGAGTTTAATATGGATTGGCAAAGAACAGACGAAATGGCTGAAACTTACCTCGTTAACCAAACGGTCGCGGTTTTATGCCTATATGTTTGGCCCTGTTGACCAAATGGTCGCAGTTTTATTCCTGTAGTCTTTGCTCTGTTAGCCAAATGGTCGCAGTTTTATTCCTTTATTCTTTGCTCTGGTAGCCAAATGGTCGCGGTTTTATTCCTGTAGTCTTTGCTCTGTTAGCCAAATGGTCGCAGTTTTATTGCTATATTCTTTGCTCTGTTACCCAAATAGTCTCACCTTATTCCTGCAGTTTTTGCTCTGTTAACCAAATGGTCGCAGTTTTATTCCTGTAGTCTTTGCTCTGTTAGCCAAATGGTCGCAGTTTTATTCATATAGTCTTTGCTCCGTTAGCCGAATGGTCGCAGATTTATTCCTGTAGTCTTTGCTCCGTTGGCCAAATTGTCGTGATTTGATTTCTATGCACTTTGCTCCGTTAGCCAAGTGGTCGCGGTTGATTCCTATATTCTTTGCTCCGTTTTATTACTGTTGAAGCAGTCACGTTTAACTCACTTCGTACACAAAATACAACAAATGTAGTACGTCCATTTGTATTTTTTAGCCAAGTTGCTTGGACTTTGTAAGCAGTTAATTTAGAAACTGAATTATTTAAATGTCGAAATATCAATTATTTATGCGTTCAATTAAGATATTAGCTATCTTTTTTATCTTCACAAAGAAATAGCTAACTATTGTTGCATGGCGTTTGGCCCTGTGCAGCGCGGCCGGATCAATGGAATGACTATAGCTTGTGTGATGTTATTTTGCTGAGAAGATGTGTGGCTTTGTATAATACACAACTGTATCGTCTTGACTCTATTCAGCTGTTGTAAGACTTCTCTATCTGTTATCCATAATAACCGTAGGGCGTGATAAGGCGCCTTAGTGTTTATCATTCTATTACATCTGCGATTGTCCCGTCTCTCGTATGACACAGTTGAATCTTTTGTCTGATCCAGGCTACACCTGATGATTCAACAGAAGCCCACAAAGCTTCGATGCTATTGTTCGCGAGTCAAATGTTAAGAATAACAGTGTTTTTATGCCTTCTTGGCAACCAATTTCCGCTCCACATATTTCTTAAACTCATGAGATGTTTGATGTCAATAATCAGCAATCGGACAATAATGATTGGTTTGGCATTAAACAAACAATACACCACAGCCTGGCTGTAATAACTTCAAATGTGAGGTAAAGCACTAATCAATCAAAATAAATGCGTGTATACTAAACAACCTTCAACATTATACATCCGGTATAACATCTCTAAGAAATGGTAAAGGGCTTAGAGTGAGCTTCCTCTTGCTCTGGTGCTGTCGGAGCTGAAGGGCAACATGAAACCAATCTGTTTGTCGTTGTATTGGGTGGCGCGATTGTCCTCTTTTTGTCATTTTTGTTTGCTGCCTGTGTTTTCGAGGGTGGTTTCCTCCCCCCGTTGGGCTGACACGCGGTCATGTGAGTGAAATAAACTGAGGCACAGTATTAAACCAAGGTCAAACGAACAACAAAACCAACGCAATAAGGCCGTATCTGAAAGCCTTTTTCATTGCTTTTTGCACATTCATACCGTGGGCTTACACCAAATTCGCCCAGTAAAAGGAAGCGAATATTATTCGATTTTATCGTGCTATTGCAGATAAGTTAATTATATCCTTTCTGATATGTCGCAGTCTTCCAAAGTTTAAAAAACCAAGTGAACATTTTCCGGAAAGAATTGCAATTCAAATAAGATATAAGATTTTTTGGAAATGAGAAACTGGGAGTAAAAACGATGAATGGCTTTTGAAATATTGAGCATTGAAGTAGAAGTCATGTTGCTATAAGTCTGACGTGCTAACCGACTGACGAAAAAGCATAATATTTTAGGTGAGCGAGCATTTTTTGTTGAAGATGCTGGATATGTAACCTGCTTCCGTGTTAACTTACGTAGCCGTAATACCAGTGGCCATTCCATGCAATGAACGAATGAATGAATGAATCACAAGTTCACGTTTCAGTCACCTAGTTCAAAGGTTAATGTTACCGATTTACACAATCTGCAGACAAATTTCCTAGAAGTCAAAACTGACGAATCAGACCAAACTAGATACTGAAGCTGGGCGAGAGTAAACGACTAAAATGTAACCGGCGCAAGGCAGACGATTCTGAGAGCCGACTGCGCTCAAATTACAGTCTACGTCACCCTATTTCTCAATCTAACCTGGAATCGATTCTACAAAGGTCGCCCGAAATATTGGCGGAAATTAATGCGCGATGGCCTGTCACGGCGTAGGCTGAGAGAGTTGTCTTAGTCTCGTTCCCTAAATAATCGAGAGACAACACTAATGCCTGTCTCTTATAACATGGTCGATTGAAACAATGCCGTCTACACTACTGAATACGGCGTTGCACACTTCTGGTTAACGGACTTTTGCTATGACTTATGTTTGACAACATATAACAACCTGTCTTGCTCATCTAAATCCAGGTTAATAGCGACTACAATAAGTATTTGTATGTTACAGGCTTGTTGTAAATTGTTTGTCTGACTTAATGAGCTGCTCAACAGAACTTTACATTTTACATTCTTACCCATGTGTTTCAATATTTATCATGTTTGCTTGTACGCATATGTGATTACCTGTAGTCAAGGAGAGGCGATCCCGTTCCATAGAGGGTGGTGATATAGGTCTATCTCAAGCTGCCCAGGTATATCAAGCTTACATTCTCTTTAGCGGATATATTCCGTGGTTAGTTTCTATCTCTGTGAAATACCAGTTTACAGGTATTCTTAATTCATTCCGAACCTATTGTTAGCTCCATATTTAACACATACTTTATATAGTATGTACATGACCGTTGACTTTTTTGGAGATGTTTGTATAGGTCACCCATAACAACTTAAGATTGAGATCTGTTTAGAAAATCGTCTTATGGAGTTTAGTTAGAACATGAGATGATTCGGCGATTTTAATTAATCAACATTCTTGTGTCAGCATGATTCGTATCGAACACTCTAATACTCTGTTGTAGGACCCATTATAGCAGACGCAATAATATGAGATGCAACTGTCTTTTAAATAAGCACAATAATTAGTCAATTGCTAGCATGCAGTTTATTTTACTTTAAATTATAATTTAAGAACGACAGTGATGGATCAGTTACACTCCGGTGCTCAGACATCCCTGGTCAATTTAAAGTGTCTAGTGACGTAAAGGAAGTTTGTTTTTATACTAGTCTTGATAAAAATCAATTATTGCTTAACTTTCTAATCCAGTGAATTTCGTTAATACTGATCATTCCGACCTCATAGAATGTGTTCTTGGTCTTCTCCTAATTTGAAGCTCTTTAATAAAATAGACAACTTTGAACAATACCAGTTCGTGATAAAGATCTTGAAGAGAATTTCCCTACGTTCTGTTTCCCGTCGTCTTTTTTGTTCTCTTCAGACACAATGACCGTTACACAGAGATACCGTAACCTGTTATACAGACTGGCCTCATACAAAGATCAGTTTGGTATCAGGACCCACATACCAGCCTGTAGACTTCCAAGATCGTGTACCAAACCTTTTCCTGTTCGACCCTTGTAATCTCTGTTATCCCAATGCGCTTGCGTCACAATTGCTTATCACCATACACTAGGAATGTCAGTGCGGTTTGGCAGCTAGATGCAACGTGATTCAGTCAGTGCGGTTTGGCAGCTAGATGCATCGTGATTCAGCAGCTTGGCGGTTTGGCAGCTAGATGCACCGTAATTCAGCGGCTTGGCTTTAGGGATCTGCGTAGCCAGATCATTTCTTTGAGATCGACACGTTTTCTAGCTGCAATCACAATAGTGTGGACATTTATCTGGGTTTGACATTCTATCTTGGTGCTTCGACAATGATATAACCATTTATCTGCGATTGACATTCTATTCGCTGCTTTCCCAATAGTGTGAACATTTATCTGGGTTTCACATTCTATCTTGCTGTTTTCACAATGATGTTACCATTTACATGTATCTGCGATTGACATTCTATTCGCTGCTTTCTCAATGAGGTATTAATTTATCTGCGATTGACATTCTATCTTGCTGCTTTCGCAATAGTGTGAACATTTATCTGGTTTCACATTCTATCTTGCTGTTTTCACAAGGATGTTACCATTTATCTGCGATTGACATTCTATCTCGCTGCTTTCTCAATGATGTATTAATTTATCTGCGATTGGCATTCTATCTCGCTGCTTTCACAATGGCACAACTATTTATCTGGGATCGACATTCTACTTGCTGTTTTCACAATTATGTGACCATTTATCTGGGATCGACATTCTATCTTGCTGTTTTCACAATTATGTGATCATTTATCTGGGATTGACATTATATCTTGATGCATTCAGTGGCATGATCATTTATCTGGGATCGACGTTTTATCTTGCCGCTTTGACAATGGTGTGACCATATATCTGGGATTTACGTTCTATCTTGCTGTTTTTACAATGCTGTGACCATTTATCTGAGTTCAATATTCTATCTGGCTGCTTTCACAACGTTGTAACCATTTATCTGGGATTTACATTAGATCTGGGTGCTATTAGAAGACTGGGAAACTTTTCATGTTGTCTGTAATAACAATGTACTGAAAATACTATGAATGATTACCTGGGCAGCCACTCTTTCAATATCATCTGTCTTTCACGCTTTAGGTGACGAATTTTGATGAAGGATATAAAGCCGTTATATTATTCATGTGATTACCCAACTGATCTGTGGGCTGTATGTTGACAATTATACTGTTACATTTATAATATCACACACGTAACACGTCTGAATAATCGTACGGATTTTATATCATTACAGTTCAGTCTATGATTTTAGGTTTTATATGTAAAGGGGACTTTGAGCAGCATTTCCGAATCCAAATCTCAAACACAGATTTGAAATATACATCTTATAATAATTGATAAGTATAAAATTCCGGCATTCGGATAACAATGTCTCAAAATAAACCCCAATCCAAATCTAAACATATACAATATTGCCAGAAGCACGATCGCATAAAAACTGAAATTAAAAGAACCACAACTTATATCCCAGCATACGTCAATTTTAAATCAAAACATAACTTCTGTACCTCTTTGATTATTTAATACATAAACACATATATAATATTTGGTTCATGAACAGATTGTAGAACGGTCAACTAATTGTGTCTACACTGTAACCATGTACAGACCAAAACCTGCCCAGTATTTTACATATCTGCATATCAATGGAATTGGCTTTCAAGGGCAACAAGTTGTACATTGTTCCATTGTTAATTGTTCTCACCTTATTCTCACTTCCTGCTGTTCACACTCTGTTTTCAACTTTCTATTTTTCTTCAACTGTGCATGTATATATACCTGATGTTTTACTCTACCGCACATAATTTGCACGTCATTTTTGTATATTCATGCAAATGGAGTGAACTGAATTAACGATACCGAATAGATATGGCGCGAATATCCATAAGGATGCAGGCGCCATAGCACAAAATAACCAACCAACCAACCTACTTGCACATATCTTGAAAACGAAATAAGATTTTTCCGAAAGCTTGATTGCCAAAATGTACAAGATATTTGTCATTATTTTTGCTATAATTCATCTAGCCAAGACGCTTCATAAAAGTATGAATATTATTAAAGTATCGACAAAATGGTCGCCCATTTGTCAGATATCCATTTGGTGTGCGGATGAGTTTAATATTTGTCCATGCGAACTACAACGGCACTGTGGCGTTTATACTCCAAATTAATTAATCATGCAATTCACTAAGGCACTGTGTATTTAACGGCATGATAATCGAATCAGTTGATGTGTAGTATAT
Organism: Mopalia kennerleyi; assembly: GCA_034783855.1. NCBI lineage: Eukaryota > Metazoa > Mollusca > Polyplacophora > Chitonida > Mopaliidae > Mopalia > Mopalia kennerleyi. The sequence continues at coordinate 6,226 of JAVFBX010115263.1, forward strand.
TTCTCCGAGTGCCGATGTACTGTTTGATACGGATATAAATTGTTACACTAGATATATGCTACTAATACACTAACCAGTATAATCAGAGCGTTGCCATATTCTCCACAGATTAAAATCATTTCTAATTTGCTAAAACTATTTGATACTATTGAAAGTGCAAATTAAGTACCATTAATAGGTGAAAACGTTCTTGTACTTCGATATACCAATTAAATGACAACTGGGAAAAGAAGTCAGAAGTTCAACAGACAATTAACATATATGAAAGTCACGAACGCATGAAATATCACGTCAAATTATTAATAAATGTATTTTAAAATACCTTTGGGTGTAAACTATATGTACAAGCCAATTAAATCTGAAAATCGCTTAACCAGACGGCAAGCCTTCATTGGGATCTGACCGTGATCATTAAGTTCAGTGTTTCCTACCGTCAGTCAAACCTATCCAACCAATTTACAAATATGATTACCAATGCACCCATAACCATAAAATTAAACTAAATAAGTTTTTTAAAATGTCCGTTGCACCATTGGTGATAGTTACTCTTCTTGCTACTGTAACAATTGGTACAGGAGCTGGTGACCACGGTTAGAGTATTGAACATGCATGTTTCCTCACCATCTAACCCTTCTTGTAGCTTTTACACCCCAACAGCATGATAATGCACGTTAATACAAACGGGAAACCTTTTGACATGTAGAGAAAGAGGTCCTAAGCTTTTTGTCTAACTCTTCGAATAACATTGTCTTTGTGCGTTTCAAAGCTGTAAGTCTAATTGTGTTATACCGGATATGGATTGAGTCGATTTTACTTTCATTGAATTTTGAAAATACGGTTAACTTGTGCAGTATCTTTATTTAAGCTTTTAATTTGAAACATTTATGGAACTCCGTCACGTAAACTCTCTGTATTATACCTGGCCGGCGAATGCAATAGACTTTCCGTTGATTAGGATACCTAGAAACCTTTTTTGGACAATAAACGAACTTGTCTTATTGGGTTACCTTGTGCGTGTAATGTACTAGAGTAGATGTTGAGATTCTGATTGTTTTTGCGATTTCCTTAGGTCTTCCAGTGCTTTGGACATGATGACCGAGGGATAAAGGGAAGTAATGACTAGACTAAAGTGATAGTGATCCACTCACTTTAATCACACTCAATCCCCACTCTAGCAGGTATTTCTCAATAGTGACAAAAAGTAGATAGTAAATTTAAGCTTCATTGAACAATAACACAAGAACACAAAATGACAAACAAATAAAAACCGCAAAATCGTTTGTAGGTTTGTATTTTGAAAGGTCTCTCTATTTCTTCTTTTACTCTATCTCTCTCTCTTGTTCGTTTTAATTATAAATGTGTCTCTTTCCAAGCTTCAATGGCTGGCATGCTATGTTCTTCTAAAATCTATTCTCAAACTTTGAATACATTTTGTCCTATAAATGTCATATAAATGTCCTAAAATGATTCTAATTATTACTGAGATGTCATTGACAAATTTTATTGAAATAACATCTGCTATTTCTTTTTGGTCAGGTACGCAATAAAACAAGTGGAACAGAGTGAGTCGAGCAGTGCCAGACACGCCTTGAACACAAAACAGATGCTGCCATTGGTCGAATCCATCATGACTCTAGATCTGAGATCGAGCTTTTCTAACCAATTGGAGAGCACGTCTCTGATGTAACAGTTGTAGTCGGTGCTTTAGACCTTCGAGAAGACCTGGTCTGCAATATGGTCCCATATGTTATTGTCACGTCACATAAATATCATAAAATCCAAACGAAAAATAATAGTTTGTAAGATTCTGGAATAATCTTGGTTAAGATCAATTTCCATGACAGCAAATTTTCAGAAGCCTCAGAGCCAAATACGTATGAAACATGTTGAGGAAATGATGACAATATGATGTTTTTGTACTAAAATAACTACACTACTCAAACTGTATGAAGATAAAATGGTGTTTGTGATGGACGTATATGTTTCTAGCCTATAGATACTACGTTCAGGTCATGTGGGGGATGTCAATGTTCACCACGATGTTACAGTGATCGGCATTACTTTGCGGTAAAGTAGAAAAATATTGCTTTGTAACATCATGGTAGATTGGTAGTCCTTTATGAGATATCAAACTGGTGTAACATTGTGAAAGGTTATAACACCTGTCATGTACCCAGTGAATACTCGGAAACACTGTGCATTCTGTTAGGTCAGGTTGTAGTTAAATGATTGCTCATAACTCTCATATCGGCTGGGGATGTTATATCTTCGGTCCCGTTTCATGTATAGTGTCTGTCCCAAAGAACCGAAACTTTTCAGGCAAGTAGACTTCTTTTAATTTAGAGGAGCATGAATGGAATAAACTTGGCTTAGATATTTTGAATAGTTATTCACAATTGATGAATAAAGGGCTGCTGCTATAACCACAGTGCTATGGATGAAGCATGTCTAGTGTGCTCCTTTAAGTACACAGCTTGTTTTGTGTCTCTTTTACGCATCTGAATTTTCTGTGAAAGGAAAATACTGTCCACCATATATATATGTAAACTGCAACAACATGCCATATAGGAAATATGTCATTTGATACATAACGAATGCTTGTACACATATGTTCAATAAGTGTTGAAGCTAATTTAAAGCAGTACCCTTTCTATAAAAGTGCGTATTACTCAAGTATAATCATTGCCACAAGACAGTTAAGCAAATTGGCAGCCATACAACTTGATTTCCGATGAAGCATGTGTTTCTTTGCTACTTTTTGCCATCCACGATGAGGAAAGAAACGCTTCAGTGAATTAACAAAACGTAGTAACATTGAGCAAGGCACTAAAAGGAAAATAAGCATATATTCGCTGGGGTTTGCTGGAGTGGAGGCATTATGAACAGGACTCTAATGTCACCTGATTTCTAATTTGACACGAAAGGTGACTGTTAAATGGGAAATAACGATTTATCGCCGAATTCTTTGAGAATAGTCATTTATGGCGCCATGCAGTTGATCAAAACGGAAAGACAAATTATATTAAAGATTAACGTATAACGATATCCCCTCTGTTGTAAACGGCACTTGTCTGTGTGTGAGGGCTACCAGATCGGACAAATTCACACAGGAATTAGCCCGTCTGTCGATGTGGTCCCACCAATCGCAGGGATTGTTGCATGCAACGAGTTTTATTTTTTCGGTTTTCCACCGTAATAAGGCAAGGAACAATGTGAGTTGGAAAAATCGTCGTCATACATGTGTGAAGGTACGACGATAAGCCCCAATCAAACAAACCATTTACTTTGATCAAATGTGAGTTTGAACGCAAAATAGCATACGTATGTTGCTACAATTACATTTGCCCTAGACATTCCAGTGCGATCATGTATCGGCAGTCAATCAAATCAGCATGGATTAAGTGATGTTAATAAGAACATAACGCTTATCATTTGTACCAAAGCCGTTCGAGGCTTTATTTAGCTATATTTACAAATATTATTAAACAATTGTGTTAACTTCTTGTAGCTTGGGGAGTTTTTGTTTGACTTTATAATAAATATTCAGCTGTTTCATGAAGACAATCCACCTTACACACTTACGCAATTATGCCATGCTACGAGCATCTGAGGGCAGGGAGGCTCTTTTCTTACATGTTATTTTAAATAAACCAACAACGCTTTGTACATGTATGTGCAAAATATTGAAATGTTATATACAGTGGAAAAGCTTTTAAAAGAAGGTCTAACATTCATAACCAGCAGCCAAAATGGGAAAGAATTGACCTAGTGTTAGCTGTTATTGTGGATTTAAAACAATAATCATATTTGTACTGAATATGTCTTGATACTTTGTCTTGATATATTTTATCTGATTAAGAACCATTGTCGGGAAAAAACCCACAACAAATAAAAACCCAAAGTTCTCTCTCTCCCCAAAGACGTTCTACCGTAATAAGTTTATAAGCTTTCAGAAAATGCCTTTGTAGCGGGCTAAGTTTTAATGTTCAAGCCAATTATAACAGAAAAATACACTGTTGGATATTGTACTTTGCTTCCAAACGTTAGGTTTGTTATAGCCCGTGACTGACTGACTAGAATTGATAATATAACGTTTTCAATTATACTGCATCAATTCTCAGGAAATAAAAGTTATAATGAAATTCCCTTTCTCTCTGCTGTTTCGTGTTCCGTAACGGTCGATCCTACAAGATACAATTGACCAAGATATACACTGATTCATCTAATCGGCCAAGACGCTGATTCATCAATAATACTGATTGTCTCATTCAATTGGCATAGACAATGATTGGTTCATCCATGATATTGATTGATTCATCCAATTGTCATAGACAATGATTGGTTCATCCATGATACTGATTGATTCATCCAATTGTCATAGACAATGATTGGTTCATCTATGATATTGATTGATTCATCCAATTGTCATAGACAATGATTGGTTCATCTATTATACTGATTGATTCATCCGATCGGCAAAGACAATGATTGATTCATACTGCTTGAATCATTCAATTGGCATAGACACTGTTTGGTTCATCCAAGCGGACAAGATGTTGAATGATTAATCAAATCGACATATATTCTGGCAGGTTCGTCCAATCGACCACCCGATTCACCAAGACGCTGGTTGATTCATCAAGACCAATGTCACATTGACCACTCGGGATCAGGTGTTGTATGTGTCGTACAGTTACGTCATCCAGCCAATCGACCTTCGACGTATATATTGTGTATAAAATTGAAGACTACGATCATGGGGGCGAATAGACTCTTCATAAGAGCTGCATGCCCCATCAAACCAAACAAACAAACAAGACTACGATCATGTATTATTGGCTCTGGTTATTTCATTTGTGAATCCAATGTGCTGTAAAATGAATACATGGCATATATTGAATCAGTGTCAGTCGAACTTGGAATATTTCGCCGTATAAATTATTATTGTATATCTGAAACATTGTCACATTCTTTTACATGTTATTGTGATTTGTTTTCAACAGGACCACAGACGATTGTGTTAATACTATTGTGGTAGTTCTTGGTGGTGATATGCTGAATCAGTGTTCATATAGACGACTTGTTGGGTCACTATAACCTGTTTCCAAGTTGGAATACAATTAGATAGAATTTATCGGAAGTGTCTCTCTCGCCATAATAGCATCTTCGCGGCTTAATAATTTTCTTAAGAAAATATCGATTGCGTTTGTTATATTTTGTATTGTATACGTCATTATCTGTGCACAATATTGCTTTTTATATTGAATATTTTTTATGATAAAATATTGTGTATTTTATTAGATAGTTATGGCATTTTGGTGCGAGAGTAAAGCAGGTCCACGGTAGTCTATATGAATCCTGGAGCTAAGTGTGTAACACCTAGCTAGGTTGTCTTACGTGAACCTAGACGATAAATCAATCAAGTTTGGTGTACAGACATTGGGGGTTTACAAAGACCACGGTTGGGCCAAAGAAGATGAAATATTTACTTCGTGGCTGGAACTTCAGGTCTATATCACTTTGTTGAATTGCTTTGACTGATTGGTTATAAGGAGCACCGTTTGACCACGTGGTCAATTTAAATCAATGATTGATTTTAAATGGTTTATTTATCTTTATCAATATTGTATGGTCGTTTATATTGTGTCTGTGTCAGGGATCTAAATTGAAGAATCTTGTATTTGTATTGTATCTGGTGCTACTACTTTATATGGAAGGGGGGCCGGTATAACGTGTTCGCTTCCTGCAGTTGTAGCAATATGGATTTACACAACTATAAGCCCATTGAATAACGTGCTGCCACTTACCTTTCCTTTAATTGTTGAGACATTCCCAATCCAACTTCGGCTTTTAAACCTAATCAGAAAAAACATTCCATGTGGAATCTTTATTGTTGCTGTTCGTATTGTACCTGATATATACTGTCGATCTGTTCAGCTACAATCTATTTATTTGAAACATCTTGCCTTGTCTATTTTTGATAATCGCCATGCCTTGGAGGTCTAGATGTTTACAGACATACCTTCTAACACCTGTTATCTCTTAACTGATGTGATTTTATTCTTAAATTATATAACTTGTTATTACAAAATTTGTTGTTATTTATGATTGATATGTGATGTGCCAAGTCAGTACTGTGAAATAAACTTTACAATTCAAGATTGACTTGTTAACTTGCTCTTTTTCATAAAGTTCGTGAGGGACCTCTTATCACAAACAACTGTCGGTGGGTTCGTGGGAGACCTCGTATCACAAACAACTGTCGGTTGGTTCGTGGGAGACCTCTAATCACAAACAACTGTCGGTGGGTTCGTGGGAGACCTCTAATCACAAACAACTGTCGGTGGGTTCGTGGGAGACCTCTAATCACAAACAACTGTCGGCAGGTGATAAACACATAGTGCATCAAACCAATGCCCTTATCCAGTGCGAATTATTCTCATAATCCAAGGTTCAGCGGATAGATTCATGATATCAACATTAACCATGGCGTGTTTGAAACGAAGTGTAATACAAAATATGTTCAACGGATCGTTGCACAATTGCACAGAAATCTGAACGGTTAATTTAGAGTAAGATGTAGTTTATTTGAAGATAACAAATTGTAACTCGGTCTACTCAGTTTTCATCTGCTTGTCACTGAAGAGCAATAACAGCTTCTCAATGTTTTATAGCAGATCCAAACAGCAATTAAAAGAAAACAACTACCGTACATTCGCTATTCGAGGAATGGGTTCACAGCTATTGGTCTGCATGCCATACGGGATGGGAAGCCGATCCTTCCAGCCAGAGATATTCATACTGCACCTTCAAACTCTGTGATCTGAATAACGGATGCTTTTTGTGTTGCTATTCGTAATTGGAGGAATTGGACAGCGGCTAGTTATATATATACCATACTGGATGACAAGCCGCTTCTTCGTGGCAGAGATATTTATAATATATCATTTACCGTTGTGATTGGAATCACAAATCCTGGGTTTTTCGTTATTCGTGATTCGAGGAATGGGTTAGCAGCTATTGGTCTGTATACCATACGGGTTAGGAGACCGCTCCTTCCCAGTAGAGATACATTTGTAGTTTGAATAATGAATCCCGTTTTATTTTGTCGTTACTCGTGATTTGAGGAATGTGTTAGCGGCCATTGTGTGACCGCTCTTTCCCGATATAGATATTGACACGCAACTATTGACCTTTTTGATTTAAATAACGAGTCCCGTTTTCTCTCGTTATTGATGATTAGAGTAACGAATCCACTGTTTTTGTCGTTACTGGTAACTTTGTTTTTCGTTAATTGTGATTTGAATAACGAGTCCGATTTTTTGTCGTTATTCAAATAACCAATAACGAATAACAAATCCGGAACTAACTTAGGATGAATCTATTGCCTTCTCTAGCCAAATACAACATTTATCATCCAAGTAAATTATGCACACGAAATAAAGCATCAACAGATAACCATTCCCCACGAAAACCCTGCTAGTCTTCTACTGAAGTTTACTTAAACCGATGTAATTTAAATCTATTGCATCATTGAACTGCGAAAAGTTCCATTGTGTGTGTTGCTATTAAAAAGCATCCTAAATCGATTAGCAATCGAAACGATTTCACTGAAGTTATTGATTTCTGTTAATTTCTTGAGTAGATAAGTCCAAATGAATAACACATATTCAGCGGAACTGTGGGACAATAACGTCGAAATATATAATCTACTTCAAAGTACCTACAAATTTATTATGACAACTTGCAGATAAAATATGAGTTTCACTCAGTTTCGTTTATTTTTTTGCACGTTGGTAGCCATTTTGTCTTTCGAAAATCCGAACGAAATCATATGCAGTTTCCCTCATCATTGGGATCTGTAGGGTATACATTTGTTCATGTTCATGTCATAAGTTCATCGTCATATGCGGGGAAAGTAAACCAAATACCGCAGATAGTCTACCCGATAACATATTGTATAATTAATATGACTACTGATGGTGTTAAATTCAAAACGGATGTAGTGATAAGACATACGCTCGACCAGAAGAATTTTGTGATTTTCTGACAAACTTCGCTGTTGTGATTGTAGTCCGGTTTGTTTCTGGAGAATAGTGGAAATTATGGCAGGCTTTCCAGAAATGTCCGTATCTCGGGTGAGGGTATGAGCCGGACTCGTTAGTGAACTGTCTCCAGATGCTATTGAAATGTGCTGACGTACAGCACCTTGCTTGACACCTGTCAGTCAGGATATTAGTGTTCCAGTTCTGGCGAGAAGTTTTCTGTACATGAGCAGTAGGCCTAGAATGTAGACTGACAAGACAGTACGGGAGTAAACCGTTGTTTTTTATTATAAATAATTAATAACTTGTTTCAGATGCAGTCTATCATAAAGTAGTGAAAAAATAAATGTAAAGTGACACTTTGACTGAAGTATAAAATTACTGTTAAAGAAAAACAATTTTAACATATTTTAACAACGAAATTACAGGCGTTTGTACATCAATGTTTGACAGCTCATTAATATCGTTGGGGAATCGATTAATACCATTGCAAGAGCTATCACCTGATAAGAAGAATTGAAAAAAATAACAACCGCTTTTTTAGACAGGCTCACAGATAATAGACATGTGTCACCGAAAAGGTATCATTTTACACAGTTACCAACTTAAAATAAACTTTTTATGTTGTAATTTTGACAATCAGTTACATTTTTACGTGGCAGCCGCCTTGATGGGAAGTGACGAAAATTGTGTTGTTGTTGTTGTTGTTGCTGCTACGTACTAGTCATGATGACATGTAATGCGAACATATACAACGCATTAATTACAACAAAAATTTAATCAAATATTTCAGCTTCAAATAAATTAGTATCGTGTTCATCCACAAGAAATATTTATACTAACAAAATACCGATTTGATAATCTGATCATACACACAATAGCCCCACCACGCACACACAAACTGCCTCGTGCGAAGAGAATACTAAATACAATAGCTGTGATTTAATTACAAGGTGATTTAAGACACGAAATCAGTAAAACATGGTTATCAAACACACAAAGAAAATCAAGATTTACAGTACTGGCAGTTAAACACGATGAGATTATAAATGACACTCTGACATACCACACATCACAACCTGAACAACACGTCCTAGTTGAAAGCAATGTCGACAAAACTCTTCTCTACATAAATTCCTAGCCAACGTCTTATTAGAGGAAAGCTGGCATGACCGTTCATGTGTAAAAGAAAAGCGCCGGTGTTAATAGATTTATTGTCAAAGTTATAATAAATCAATAACATTAAAGCAACGGAAAAGACTAAATATCGATATTGCTTCAGATTGTAATTCAAGTAAAGAAATCAATGTTTTCAGGACTAATTCAAGTGCATTTACACTCCAGGCAGATTTCATTCCCAGTACCCATTATTAAAATGTAAAGAATGAGCCTCTGTGGTCTACAGCGACTGTACCTAGTCAGCGTGCCCGATCACATGTAATGGCGAGGCGTTGATTCTCATGGACTGTATGTGTGGATTGGTTGGCAGGCAACCAACAGGTCGTGGGTTTGATTAACACAGACACTGTCTGTGGGTTGGTATGCCATCAACCAGCAGAAAGTCGTGGGTTTCAGATTTACCCGTATATTCAACTTTATTCCCGTATGAATCAAAAGGTATACATTTGTACACACTGTCCTCTTTAACAAACAACCAATTTTAGATCTCCGACGAACCGTTTTCCAGAAATAAGCAACTTTCATGTAGGATCTGCAAAAATATGAGGTGTTTAAAAAAGGCGTTTGAAGATTGAATATTGAATCCACTGAACATTTGACATAACACAATATATTATGCCTATTCCAATATTGGGTGGTCAGATATTGCATTGGAAAACAATTTGCTTTATTCATCATTGGAAAAACACCTCAACACATGGCATATAGCCCCAAGTCTACTCTACTGTCATAATACCATTCATTCCTAACACCTTGGCAATGACTCAATTAAATGCTCACTTCAAACTATGACAGTCAGAATTTCGAACAATTTTTACCGTAACATTAACTTTGAATTATTAACTGTAGGATCACCCATTCTCTGTGAGCATAGACATTATTAATAATTTAACAGCCATAGGAAACCCATTTTGATAACCTTTAATAGCCTGGCTATTATGGGTCTACGACCTGTCATGTCCACGAAACTCAGCAGCCTAAGAAATTAACAAATAAACAGACTCATGGCTTCACATCGTTTTGTTCGTTAGTTACACTCACCGGGTATCTCTGTTGGGATACACGCGTATAGTTGAAACCAAGGTTTTTCAGACGTCTGGAAATAGGAAATTGTAGTGGAAGGTAAGCCATTGTGGCATTAATTAGATAGTTAACATGATTCATTGGTTACTCTTTAAGGGATACCTTGTCACAACGTTATGACGTCATTATGTCAGTATGAACAACCAATACATGTATGTATATCCATAACTCAGAACAGAATAAAGTGAAATCCATTATTGAATATTGATTGTTACCATTCACTATGCGTTAGGTTCTTTTGTCCTGTGTATTGACTACGATCATTAATGCCATATAATGTCGATGTATACATGTTGTGATTCGAAATAATTATTCCCGCGATTTTTATCGGGCTTATTAGAAGCGGATAACTCAAATATATGCACAAGTTTATGTCAATGGGATGAAAGCTGTATTTGACCTGACCGCATAAAGTCGTTTTACATCCAAATAAGTAAATGTGTTATTTGGTAACCAAGATCGTTATCATATGTGTCACAGATCCCACAGATAATGGAATTATCAGACTGCTCTCTGAAATCACCTGTATATAACTAAATTGTTTGTAGCCTGCATGTTCATATAAAACTAGCATAGCATATGAATCAATAACCAGGTATATATTATTTTCTACTGAAGTAAACGTTTTACATTGGAACTAAATATTTCCAAGGCGTAAAAATTAAAATATGTATAAATATTTCCTTTCGGGCCATATGGAACAGAGAACAGTTTAGTTTGCCACATGGACCAAAGACACTCCAACACACATGTTTTTTGTGATACGGTAATTTACTTTAGCATTACATGGTCAATACAACTGAATGATATTGTTAGAGCGTGTGGATCAATTAAAATCGACCGAGTTGGTAGTATTTTAAGCGGTTCAGTGTATATATCCCGTGTGTATGGGGGGCGGTATATGCCAGCAACCACGTATCTTCACTCCACAATAATAACCACAAATGATCTGTAATTGGGATAACCGTTTTTAACGTTATTTATGATTTGAGTAATATAGTTTGCGTTGCTATTCGAATAACATCTAACCAATAATGAATCAGGAATTAACTTCCAACTGCCTTAAGTTCAATCTTTTTTCCTTCTCTAGCCAAATACGGCATTTAAGAGAATTATGCGTGGGTAATATGTCAATATTTATTATTCTACTGATATGCACACGAAATAAAGTCTCAACAAATTATCCTTCCCCACGAAAACCCCGCTAGTCTTCTACTGAAGTTTGATTGAACCGATGTAGTCAATTGTTTCATCGAACTGTGAAAACTTCCATTACGTGTGTTGCTGAAAGCATTTTAAATCGTTAAGCAGTCAACAGGGATTTAATTAGCACATGTTGAATCATGAAAGTAAATAGACCTAAAGATAAAACGATTTCACTGAGGGTATTAATTTGTTGTTGATTTGATGAACAACAAGTATTCAGCGGACCTGTGAGACAATAGGTTTGCGGCTCGTCTGTCTGTATCTGTGAAACAGCAACGTTTCAGCAATTTGTTACAAAACTGATCAAAGGATTTCTTGTATGGTATTTTTCTATTCGTGATAAAGAAGATGTAAATGGACTTGTTCTATCCCGTGAGAAGATAAATAGTGAAAGACAACCACTTCCTCCTTGCCCCCCTCCCCAAGACATTCAGATGGTACTAGATAAAAACGTGTGAGGATAATTTTCAGAAATATATAATTCACTTCAACGTGTCTACAAATTAATTATGACAATTTGAAGATAAAATTTAAGTCTCACTCAGTTTCCTTTATTTTTTTGCAATTTGGTTATAACCATCTAGTCTTTCGAAAATCTGAACGAAATCATGCAGTTTTCCTCATCATTGGGTATACATTTGTATTGCACTTGCATTGTTTTTGGCACAGGTTCATGGTCATATGCGGAGAAAGTAAATAAAATACCGCAGATAATCTATCCAATAACATATTGCATACTCAATATAACTACTGTTGATGTTAAATTCAAAACGGATATAGTGACAAGAGATAACGCTCGATCAAAAGAATTTTGTAATTTTCAGACGAATTTCACTGTTGTGATTGTAGTCCGGTTTGTTTCTGGAGAAGAGTCGAAATTATGGCAGACTTTCTAGAAATGTCTGTATCTCAGGTGAGGATATGAACTTGATTCGTTAGTGAACTGTCTCCAGATGTTAATGGAATGTGCTGACGTGCAACACCTTGCTTGACACCTGTCAGTCAGGATAAAAATGTTCCATTCCATGTGAGAAATTTCCTGTATATGAGCAGTAGGCCTAGAACGTGGACTGACAAGACGTCTTCCCAGTACGGCAACAATTCGTTTTTTATTATAAATAATTAATAACCTCTTTCGGATGCTGTCAATACTTAAATGGCATGCAGCGAAAAAATAAATGTGAAGTAACACTTTGACGGAAGTATAAAATTACTGTTAAAGAAAACAATTTTTAAATGTTTTTAACAGTGAAATTACAGGCATTTGTACATCAATGTCTGACAGTTCATGAATATCATTGATTAATACCATTGCAAGAAGTCTCACTTGATTAGAAGATTTTAAACAAAAACCCTAGCTTTTATTAAGACATGTGTCACCGAAAAGGAATCATTTTACACAGTTACCAACTTACACATAACTTTTTATGCTGTAATTTTGACAATCAGTTACGTTTTTGCGTGGAAACCTCCTTGATGTGAAGTGACGAAAATTGTGTTGTTGTTGTTGCTGCTATGGAATAGCCGTGATGACATGTAATCCGAACATATCCAACGAATTAATTAATAAAAATTTTTAACAAATATCTCAACATCAAATAAATTATTGTCGTGTTCAACCATGCGAAATACATTACCAGATTTCATATTCTGATTCATCTTCCTATGCAAGGGTCAGTATGTGTAAGACGAGACTTCCACATCACTATCCCTTGCTGTATTCGAAGGAAAAACGTGGTAAAACTTTTATGGACAATGGTAGAAACACGTAGGCCAATCAAAAAGGCGTTTACACATCAAAGTTTACAACAAACAAGCGTGGCGCCACTCCCAATTGACATGTCTGTGATGACGTCAGGACTCGTTCATGGGACAAATATCGTGCATGTATATATTACATATATAGCCTACTTGCCATCCTGTGTTTGGACTGCCTCCTTCTTATTCTAAGAAAGCCCCAATCTGATTGGGGTCATCCGAAAGTAGCTGTTGTAAACTCTAGCTTACTCATGTTTTATCGCCTATGGAGGCAAGGAAAGAAAGGAAGATAAGCTTAATGCGACGATCTTCTTTTCTGCCTTGCCTCGGGAAGATGATTCTGATTATACACACAATAGCAAAAATACTCGCACCACCACGCACACTCAAATTGCCTCGTGCGAAGACAATACCAAATACAATAGCTGTGATCTTATTACAAGGTGATTTAAGGACACGAAAATAGCAAAACACAAGTGCATGGTGATAAAATACACAAAGAAAATCCCTATTTACAGTAATGGCAGTTAAACATGATGAGATTTTAATGACACTTTGGCATATCACACATCACAACCCGAACAACGCGCCCTAGGTGAAAGGAATAACGATAAAACTCTCCTCTATATAAATTCCTGGTCATATTTGTAATAGTATAAAGCTGTCATGACAGTTCATGTGTGAAGGAAAAGAGCCGCTGTTAATAGATTTATTGTCAAAGTTATAATTAATCAATAACATTATAGACACGGAAAAGACTAAATGTCGATATTGTTTCAGTTAAAGTAAAGAAGTCAATGTTTTGAGGACTAGTACAAGTGTTTTTCCTCTCCATGCAGACTCCCATCCCAGTACCCTTAATACATTTTAAAAAGGAGCCTCTCTGGCCTACAGTGACTGTACCTAGTCAGCGTGCCCGATCACATGTAAGGGCGCGGCGTTGATTCCCATGGACTGTATAAGTGGATTGGTTGGCCAGCAACTCAGGTCGTGGATTTGATTACCACGAAAACTGTCTGTGGGTCGATATGCCAGCAACCAACAGAAAGTCGTGGGTTACAGATTTACCCGTATATAATGTTATTTACCTTTATTCCCGTATGAATCAAATGACGTACAATTGCCCACACAAATAACAAATTTCAAACATCTACGACGAAACGTTTTCGAGAAAAAAGCAACTTTAATGTAAGATCTGCCAAAATCTGAGATGTCTGAAATAGGCTTTTTTGCTTTATTCATCATTGGAACAACACATCAACAAATGGCATAAAGCCCTCAAGTCTACTCTACTGTCATAAACCCATTCATTCCTATTTAGAGTTTGATTTCCATTACAGCCATAGGAACGTCATTTTTATAACCTTAGCCTGTCTCATGGGTCTACAGCCAGTGAAGTCCAAGTAGCTCAAAGGCCTAAGAAAGTAACAAATAAACAGAATCATGGCTACAAATCGTTTTATCCGTTACACTCACGGGTTATCCCAGTGGGCTAGGGTTAGAATGGTGTTTAAACCTTCAAAATCGGCGATAGTGGTGTTGTAAAAACCGCTGGCGTCATTTTGACACCTCGTCAAAACTCTTCTGATAAGCCTTGTCACAACGTTATTACGTCATTATGTCATTAGGAACAACCAATACATGTATGTATATCCATAACGCTGAACAGAATATAATGGAATCCATTATTCATATTGATTATTACCATTCACTATATCTGTTAAAGTATTGGCAGGTGGGTTCCTTTGTCTTACGTATTGACTACCATAATCAATGTCATATTATGTCGCTATACAAGTACTGATTCGTGATAACTACTCCCGAGGCTTTTATAGGGTTTATAAGCGGATTGAGTTGACAGCATGAAAGTTGTTAAGCCCAACGAGAAAAGGTGCTATCTGGAAACCAAAGTTGTTATCATATGTTCTTGTGGATACGTCACAGATCCCAGTGATAATTACAGAATTATCAGACTGTTCTCTGAAATCAACTGTACATGATTGAATTGTTTGTAGCCCGATATTAAAATAAAACTAGCAGAGCACATAAATCAATAAATCGGCATATATTATTTATATTGAAGTAAAACTATATACATGTATTTACAATGGAATTGAAAATTTCCACGGCGTAAGGAATTAAACTATATATAAACATTACCTTTCGGGCAATATGGAACAGAGAACAGTTCATCTTGCTACTTGAATAAAAGACAGTCTAACACACATGCGTTTTTGTGATAAGGTAATTTACTTAATGAATTACATGGTCAATACAACTGAATAGTACTGTTGGGGGATTCGGATTAATTAAAATCGACCGAGTTGGGCTCATGTTAAGCGGTTTACCGTGTACACTTTATATACCCTGTGTGTATGAGGGGCAGAATATGTCAGCAACCAGCGGAAGATTGTTTTAGGCTGCACTGTAGGCCTACGTGTCTTCACTCCACAATCATTACCACAAATGATCTGTAATTGAGATTCATTCCACGTTCTGGAAAGTGAATTGCTGGGAACAAATCCTTAGAGACCACGGTAGTATGTTAGCATGGTTCCGAGTGGATCATGAAGGTAGCTTGAGTGAAATGATGCTGGTTTCACAGAATCATACGTGATATTACGACCTTGGTTATCACTGAAGTTCAATAAGTGATTGAACCGAAAAAAAATACAGTTAGCATTTTTAACTTCCAATATAAATATAAATTTGTTAGAAATAATGTTCGTATGTTTTTTTATTACTAGAGTTGTATTCTAACAAAACCAACATCAAGATATCCTAAAGAAATACAAAATACCAGAGAAATGTTTACACGGCGATAATCAACCAGACGATGCAACAACAATAAACAGCTTTACAGCTTCAAGGATAGCTTAAGTAGAATTGACATACATGACGTCTCAGAAAGTTATAGCCGAAGAAATGACTCCCCCAACTGATATAGCCAGGTGGATTTGTTCTATGGATTTGTCATTTTCCAAATCTGTGTTCAAATAAATCGAGACTTTCATAATGCGTTTTATCGGCAGTAGCAGCTGCAAATGAAGAAATGTAATAAACCTACGCAAATCGGTGCTCGTAATATGACCATGTGCCGTACATGTATCTCGGAGTAGACTTGAAGCGTTGACGACCTGAAAAGTATTTAAACCGCCTGCTATATTCTCCCATATACAGACATATACAGATGTTACAAATGGACCCCAAACAAAGAATTGACATACTAGTTTGTAAACGGCTGAATGATTGTGGTATATGATGGATTTGTTTGATGATCGGGATGTTATTTCTGATGGAGTACAAACCTATAGTAATGGCAATTAACCACAGACACAATACCAGCTACTTGGATACCACAATACTTTAATGGAGCCAATAGTTCGTCAAAATGAACACGTTTTTATTTGCTAACTCTGTTGGACTAGCACAAAAATGTTCGAGTACACCGGTTATTTATGTATGCTATTTTCTCCAGGCGATTTGCCTGGACAAGTATTAGATAACTACAAACAACCTAACATCTATTCACTTTGCGGGTGTGAGCAGATAACATTTGAGATTTTAGATTGTTGAAATATTAAAAAGAAATAACGCTAATCTTAAGATAGAAATCGGTTGCCTGTAGTTAAATTCGCTGAGATATTTCACAAGCAGGTGATAATAAAGTAGTGTCGTTTTGGACACAGAAACAAACACAATGCCCTGGACCCCGAATAAAATAGACGTGTGTCAGTCTTTATCAAATCGCGTAAGCAAACAAAATATATATAAATAATTAACCGGATTGTTGATAGTCGAATTCATTTGGGAAGTGACAAAATGTACGCCAAGAAGATGTTCACAGTGTACAAGAAAATACGGAAAGATGAGGCGGTGAGCTTAAAATTCTAGCAAGATTTCTTTTTATTGTAATTTTTGACCTGAATTGTGTTGCTTAATACTCGAAATATAACTAACACGTTGGCCCATTGTCAAAATGTCTATAGTAAGATATCTGTGAAATCTGTAGTACATAAAGAATAGACGTGTGTTTTGATGTTTTGTCTCAAATTGGTAACAACACAAATAATGCAGAATGACTGGCGTCAAAATGTTCCATACAAGAGCGAATGACGTCATATGGATTGTCACTGACTCCCAACGTTCTATGCATATACAGACTCCAGCTACACGCCGGAAAAGGAAACCCGCCTCCTTTATACTTGGTTGTTCTCCTATTGAAAGTGAATACAAAGTCTGTCAAAATGTTATTTATTATCAAATATATTGAATGTGAGTACGTTTACCAATATTTGACAAGAATAGGCCTAAAATACAAACATTATTATGATTCATGTAAAAATCTTTTAGGTTTTCCTTTTTCTACACCCTCTGGAAATTAAAATGGCCCCATGATCTGAATCGCATGTTTTACAGCGGCACTCTGGTGTTTTTGCCATTTGGTAACTCCAGGGTGAATGGTTTGTTGTGAACCCCAAAATGTTACAAATGTTTTGATGTTCAGGAAAACAATACAAATATATGGTGAGTTTAAATAGCAATAAAGTGTTTATTTTTACTTTTACCTAACCATGCGTATTACATAACGATTGGATTGATTTTTGCCTGAACCCCAACAACACGCAGGGAATTAATTACGTTAAAGTGGATTCAAGGTTTAAAAATCAAACCGTTACCTCTAAGAAATTCACACAGTTTAAAGTGCCATTATAGAAATCAGTACTCAATGAAGGGAACTCTCTCAAACAATTAATCGTTTTCAACACTAGGTTTATTTTGTTTTCTTCTAGAATATATTTAATAATATTAACAGAATCTGATCAAGGGTTAGAAATTTCAGAATTTAACAATAGTGTTAGTTTTCAAATGATGATGAACAGTACGAATTTGCATTCTTCTATGTCCTGGGATATAGATTTTTTTATATGAGGTTATTTAGAATTGTAGAATATTGAGAATTGTTAACCTCTTCTAGCAACTCCTAGAGGTAAGAGGTCAAGGTTTTCAAGTCCAGACATAACCATGTTAAATAACTTTACTGAAAAACCAAAAGATATCAAAATATTTCATATTCCAGGAAAGTGCATCGGGATGCAATTGAAAGTACAAATACGGCATCTATGGCATCTACCAGGGGGAGGGGGGATTAATTTGATTTGGAAATTCGGAGAGAACAAATAGTCATTATGTGGATTTGGTTGTTCTTCAATTAGTTATATTTGTTGAAGCAAATGGTTTGTACTTGGAAAGCCTATAGGAGGCTTGCTAGAACCAATAACCCATTCAGACAGGGGAATAATCCATTTATGGTCAACCATAATTTTGTCCTAAATTCTTATTTAACAATTTTATGATTGTGTTTGCCAGTATTTATGTTTGTTTAACAAAGCGAATGTAATCCCTATAGATCGTCTCTCTTAATGTAATCCCCATAGATCGTCTCTCTTAATGTAATCCCCATTTTATTTTAAACGCAATTTGGTGGTTCCATAGCTCTCTTTCCTGAGGGAAATGGACATCTCGGATCGACTATGAAATAAGTTTTCTAAAATGTCTTCAGTCTGTCTAATGTTATACAAGTCAGTTTCGTTAGTTACAGTGTTATGAGGAAAATGGACGACGTTGTGAAATTTTCATCTTGATGCTACATGAAAATAGAGATTTAATACGAAATAATTTCCTGAAAGTGAGATGATGATACAGGACCAGAATAATTCGATGCATTTTGTTTCTGGAAGGTCCTGTGATTGGTTAGTTCACTGTGGAAATAATGAAACTATGATTTCAGTTTAAATTGAAAATATAATATTTCGCAGAATTACTGTGTTAAGTTATATTAAAATATTCGAACAACCTTTTGATGATCACGATATCCCTTGAGATAGGAGCAGTTAAACACGTCAATGTATCCTATATAGCCCCTCTAGTATGATGAGTAGAAATAATATCTACATCAATTTGATTCATTGCATTAGATTCATCACACTCACTCATGTGATTTAAATGAAACACATTTACCCATCGATGGTTTGCTCTGCAGGACTTTAGGCAATGGTTTTCACAGTTTCTGAAACCATATATAATGTCATATTTAGGCCTACTTACAGGTTTAAGCCATAGGCGTGTGAATCGATTGATTCCAATGAGGTGTGGCATAATTTCCAGTTGGTGGTAAATAATCACTGGGCACACGAGAGACTAGATAACAAAAATTCACCGTACTACAAAATGCTTGAAATTTGATTGTTCTCTTTTTTGTCAATTTGATATCGTAAACACAGTATGTCTATACTAGAAACATACATGTATATCATCTTTATCCAAAATGCGACTTTCAAATATTTGAAACCGTGGCATAATAAAAAATGTGAAGCACTGAATGTCGATAATTAAACTCGTGAATTCGATCTTAGGTAAATTAAATGTCTCTGAATGAGAAATAAAAACGCAGGAACTGGTTATTACTGGCTTATAAGAGTTGACATATCCATTTGTTTTAAAAATCAACCTCATCATGTCATGGATATTGCTCCGATGAATTCAACCACTTCTACCTTCTTTATATGGAGCGTGTCTGGTACCGTTCAATGCGTTCTGTATCCTTTAATAGAGACGATCTTGGCAAAAAAATTAGCATTTTTATGGAAAAATAAATTCTGAATTTAGAATCTCTAAGAGTAATATATATAAATTAAAAATCCCTGTTGGATTGATGTTGGTGATTTTAATGTGTGTGGATCAAACTGTAGGCCATTAGCAATTTGATCAACAATGCGTTATGAGTATACAGAGAAACGTTAAGTCTTACCGCTAAGACAGATGCTGCGGGCCATGAAGGAAGCCCAGCAATGCCATCTTAATCTGGATGTTAGCTCGCAATGCTCTCAGTGAAGTCCAGCAACTCAACGAACCACTGTTTCAGATAGTTTCGTACATTACACTCTAAGGGCATCCATGAACGGTACACGCTGACGGCTTCTAAGTAATCTGGTAATAGAAAGTCAGTATGGCATGTTTGCCATTATAGCCTGATTTTAATGGTAAACGTGATAGATTTCATGGATTAAACTGACAGAGATTCCAGTTCAGAATGTTGTGACGTAAACATGTCAATAAGAACCACCAGTACAACTTGCCACGTGAAGCAAAAGTTTTAGGGGAGAAATTATTGAATATTTATAGATCATAACCGTCCTTTACACATTATGAGATGCAAAGGTATATCATCTTGTCTTATATGTTCATCATGACGAGGAATCTTATGCTATGCCAGAAACCAGAAACCAAAAATTTATCGACAAAGCTGTTGATGTGAGGCTGATAGAAGTGGAAAGAACAACTTTACGTAAAAATATGCGGATGGACAAAGTGGCCAGGATAGCTGCTTTGAGATGGAGATTTGTCCATTCAACAACCTAATAAAGTGATTCCTAATAGGTTGACGCTATTATCTAGTTACCAAGAATAGTTTTATATGACGTATGTAGATATGTATGGTGGCTCATTATGGCTATTTATATTCTCGCCTTTGGTATGTGTAGGGGGACGGGGGCGGGGAAACATCGCCAAACCGTTATAATTTCGATTTTCTCTCTCCCACCTATAGGTCGCGAATGCTGCTGACTATGCGTCCTTCTTACCCCCGTCAAGAGCCAGAAGGTGGCTATTTCAATGAAAGCGTGTTTCTCGCCTCTGTCAGGGACGAGGTCGACAATCGGTTACTGCATTCTCGTCTTCCGTTTTGTAGTAGCACAAAAGTACTCTTTCGCTGTTCAAAAATTAGAAGATACCCTTCACAAATAGGAAGGGGGTGTACGCATCATTACATTAACTTTAGCGTTTTGAAATAAATGAATATAATTATTTGGCTAAACAAACAAAGGGTAGAGAAAATCAAGAACATTGTGAGAAACAAAAATATAATAGTGCTCATTTATGTAAAATCGATTTCTCATTTAAAAGATAATTCATAATAATAAAATAATAAAGGTGTCGACTTATCTTCTCATTGAAACCCTATATTACTAATATAAAGTTTTAAATCAACATAAACATTTTTTTCTAGATGGTTTTATTTAAATCAATATAGTTTTATGTATTTTGGAGGATTACATTGCATTTAAACCTGTAAAAGAGGTTATTAATGTCAACTGTCCGACTTTAAAGTTAGTTAGGCCTATGTCATATTCTGTTTCTGGTATTGCATATTTGTCTATTGTTTTGTTGCTGGTTGGTTTACTTGTTTGAATATTTTTTTATTTATTGATGTATTTATTCTTTCTATTTCATTCCTGCATGCATTGTGATTTGGCTTCCATTCATTCATTCATTGTTTCGTTGATTTAGTCATTGTTTCATTCATTCATTGTTTCGTTGATTTAGTCATTGTTTCAT
>JAVFBX010115264.1:0-15954 GCA_034783855.1 Mopalia kennerleyi
AAGTCAGTAAAGTAGAGGATAAAGGTATGACATACCCTGGCCATGTGTGCTGTACAAATGCTGTATTTTACCTGATAACTGTTGCGATGACAGACTTGGTAATAATACACCAATATTTGCATTGTGGTACATTTTGTTGTATTTAATCTCTATCAGTCCACATACAGTGAGTCCTATAAAGCAAGTTCAAGGGATTATTTTAAGCATATATTGAGACAAAGTAAAGTTTGCGTCTTTTGAGTACTTTCCCACCTTTCAGGTTTAATGTCAGATTGTGTATTTAGTTGTATATGAACAAACTCTGATACTTCCTCTCAGTGAAGGATGTGCTACAAATAGACCAGAAACAGTTTGATGTCATCAGCCACAGACCTCCCTCCATGGAATATTCTGGACTATTTTGTAAAGATAATTGATGTTGAAGACACCAAAAGGCCATCAAAAGACTCACAGAAATTAAATTTGTTTGTTAGGCTTTATCACAAAAATACAAATAATGAAAATATTCCTAAAAAGGTGTGTTTTTATGCATCAGTTTATTGTAGGGTAAGTAGATATGCCAGCAGTGTCAGTATTGGATGATGTTAAAGATTAAGTATAATACTATAAGGAGTAAATAAATAAATTTGGAATTGTTAGATTTCCAATAGAGTATATTAACCCTGGTTATGTCTGTGTTAAGGATCGGAAGAATCGAATGCTGAAGATGAAATACCCGAAGATGAAGATGCTGGAGAAGGGGGTCATGAAGATGATGAGGACGAGTCCAATGTGATGGAAGAGGGGGGATCAGGAGGAGAGGGTAGTAATGTGGAATCATCTGCAGAATCAAGTAGTTCCAGTAGTCATAGCGAATCTGGTGAGGAATCCGATGAGAGTCACTGTAGTGTAAACAAGGCCTTGTTGGAAGTGAATACAGATGATGACAGTGATGATGAAGATTATATCCCCAAAAAAGAAAAGATCGCCAAGGAAATGTCAGTGACTGAAAAGCCGAGAATCAAATCACCAGAACTGAAATTACAGGTATGATTCACAAACTTTAAAAGAAAACAACATTTTAATGCGGTTTAAACTTAAATTGGGTTTCTGGGGTAATATAATACTTTGCATGAAAGCTGGTAAAACTGACTGGATTATTAATTCAGTTTTGTTTTAATCTTCATGTAATTTTGTTGTTAGCAATACATTTGTTTAAAATGAGTTATTGTGTATTGTTTTGACTCATAATGTTGTATTATGTGCTTTGACAAATTGTTATGTGGTAATCGTATATTACATGTAGGAATGAAAAATGTCACTGTTTGTTAGCTACCTACCTAATAGACATGGTTTTTGCTGATTGTTTCAGGCACCTGTGGACCCCCTACAGAATGATAGTGTTCCTGGTCACCTAAAGGTGATCATCTGTTGTGTTTGTCTGGGAGACATCAGGTATAAAGACACCGAACTCATTTCAACGTAAGACAGATTCACCGTTTGCTGCATCCACATCTTCGTCTTGAGTTGAACATAACTAATACATGTAACAACCTGAGCAGTAATTAGTAGACTGGGTGGGAGACATGGTCCATTCCTCTTTAATTGTATTTCATTAAAACATTACTCAAATTGAAATATAACCTTACATATAACCTTCCGTCAAAGTTCATGTATAACCTCTGATTACTGTGAAACGGATCTGTATACTTATAACATTATCAAGACGTATTGTTTGTATTCATCTTTCCTGTTAGTGCATGATTATGTGTTCCTTAATTACTAAATATAACACACCTGTTTGTTCTGACATTGTTGTCTGGCACATATTCTAACCAACATTATGGCGAAATTAGGAGATCTAGTTTGTCGTTACAGATACAGGTGTCGGTGAAGAAAAAAATCTTAGATATGTTCAGTTAAATGAATCGTATTATTTATTACCATTGGAAATAATCAAAGTAATTGTATATTTTAAGGAGCTGCAACTAGAAGGGGTTTTCTAGTTATTTGTTCTCCACTCTGTATCCTTGCTTCTAAACATTGTTAAAATCTTTAATGTCTCACACCTCTGTATTTCAGTGAAGAAGATGATGAAATTGTAGAATGTGATAATTGTGGAGCATCTGTACATGAAGGTAAGTGTGAAAAGACATGTATGTAAATGAGAATCATTTATAGTGGTGAACTTAGTTGAAAAAAACACAATCTCGATATAAGAGTTAGAAAATGTGTACTTGTTCACCCAAACATGAACATATTTTCCAAAAAAAAGAAGAAGGGTAAGGACTTGATTTCGAAATTGACAACATTTTTTTATTATCTCTTTTTATTTAAAGTTAAAAAAATGTACTGAAGACACTCTACGCGAAATGAGGCCTCCTTTTTAAAAGTTCTAGGGCTGTTCAACTAGAAAAACAATTTTAAAAAATAAAGCACCAAAACTGCATATATTTTTTTTTCTGGCATTAAAAATTGAATTTGCAATAAGTTTCACGGTTATAAATCTGTAACCCTGTACATCCAAGCTATCCAAAACTATATACATTTTGTGTAATAATGGGTTTAGAAAAAAAATCCTTAAAGTTGATCCAGGGGAAACAAAACATTGAGTAAAATTTAAGAAAAAAAATAAAACAACAGGATATACGGCTAGAATATTTAAATGAGGGTTTCAATTTGTTATGGTAGCAAGATTGATTTCTAGAGCACAGATAGTGCATAACTAAATTGCACATTGCATTCCAGAGCCCATCTTGAGAATGGATTCAATGTTTTCACAGTTTTTAGTTTCTGTAGTGCACAATTAAAATAATTATGTGCTATACTAAGGCTTCCAGAGCCTGTCTCAATAACTGTTGTGTGTGTATAACCTTGTAGGGGCTTGACAATGGCCTTCATTGGTGGCATCTTAGTTTTATGTTGTGACTGTCCTGTTCTGTCATTGTGTGTTCCAAGGACGTTGACAGTGGCTTCCTTCATCCAGTGGGCTGGCATGTCTTCATATGAGCCTTATAAGTACAGCATTGAACACCAATAATTGTACGATTGTGGTTTCAGTGTACAAAGCAATGAAGTTTGTATGTTATATTTCAGGTTGTTATGGTATAAGTGAGGCTCAGTCAGCAGCCAGCACAGAATCCTCAGCCAGTACCGAGCCGTGGTTCTGTGATGCCTGTAAAGCAGGAGTTATGCCTGTGAGTAGTCAACGCCTATGTGGAAACTTTTACATGAAACAATCTAGTTGGATTTTCAGTTTATTAAATTATATATTTGGAATAATTAGTGAATGTGAATTGGTTCCTTCTCCACCAAACCCTGATTCCACACTAGAGCTGTTAATTATTGGGTTGTAATTGACTTGTGATATAATTGCAGAGTTATTGCATCAGAAAGAGGTGACCTCACATTTTCGACCTCCTCATAGTTGAGACGTCTAGAAAATGTGGAGACTTTATGAAACCTGTTCCAAGATAACGGTCCAGTTCAGTAGTCATTGAACTATGATGTTCTCTGGTGCTTGTGCGCTTACGTGTATATCCTAGCCAACAATTCCAAAATTTCTAAACTTTTAGACAAAAATCAATAATAATTGGGGAAGAAATTTGATATTGTGAGACTGTGAGTGAAAACTTATGCAGTCAATTACAATAAGTAGAACTCTTGTCTATTAATACAGAAAATCACTCTTTTTGGCTCGTGATTTTAATAACACAACCATGAGTATGATATGTTTTGTTGTTAGAAAATAAATGTTCCTCCAGTGGTAAGTTAAGACAGTATGATGATGCTAGACACTTCACGTAACCACTGGGCATTATAAAACTACATCTAGATATTGTGTATTTAAGTTGATATATTTTATACATGTACATGTACCAGGTGAGACTATAAGTTCATGTAGTAGTCTCTTGTTTGCTATTATTATAACATGATAATACTAATTGAGCAAATTATTGCACACAATCTATGTCCCAAGAGTATTGATTTGTTATTAATATTTCAGAATTGTGAGCTTTGTCCTAACAAAGGTGGAATTTACAAAGAGACAGATGCTGGCAAGTAAGGTTTGGTTCCAGGAAAACAATAGCAATGAAAAAAGCTGATTAGACTAGAATTTTGTTAAAGAAGGTTAATCGTCCCTGTGGTAGTAATAGCTAAGTTCTCAATCTTTAATGGTACATGTGAGATAAGATTTATATATGCAATGAGTTGCTTTTAGTTAAAGTGTTCAGTTTCTCCAAACCCTAGAGTCAGTCATGACAATCTCAGTAAGACTGTCCTTGGTCTGCTATGGCAAGCTCTGTCATAGTAAAACTTTCCTGAGTCAGCCATCGCAAACTGTCATAGAAAGACTGTCGTAGAGTCAGTCATTACAAACTCTGTCATTGAAATGCTGTCCTTCAAATTGTGTTCAGTATAACATAAAATACTCATGTGGACAATCCGTTGTAAATCAAAAACCTTTGAGTATAACGTTAACTCCAATCAAACATACAAGTAAACAAGCCTTTGTTACGGAGGATTTTCTGTTCATTTATTTTTCTAGGTGGGTACATTTAGTGTGTGCTCTGTATATTCCGGGGGTGGCGTTTGGGGATGTTGACAAGCTAAGCCCCGTCACACTGTTTGAAATGCCCTACTCCAAGTGGGGTGCAAAGGTATGTCAGATGCAGATTAGAGAATTTGAGTATTATTAAGATAACATAGATCTACAGTTACAGAGTGGTTTAGAATGTTACCCTTGTTAGAGAAACCAGTGATCTATTGGTCTTAAAGTTAGGCATGGAAGCTATCGGTCAATTGGTGTGGCACTATGTACAATTTTTATTTATGCATTGTTACATGTTTACAGAAATTGACGTCACTGGGATGTGGAAAACTATACTTGATTAAAATGTGTTGATCATCAATATAATAGAGAGATGTTGTAGTACCAGATTGTTGTAGACTGTTGTAGTACACGTATGACTCTTTGAATGTAAAGACAATCAAAATACTATGTGTTCCCATTCCATAAACATGTTCCTGGTAAATTATGTAGTTATTTAGAAATTTTTGTCAGGAAATATTTATTTACTTTTGCTTATAATTAGGGTATGGCAGATGGTAAAAACTGTCAGTCCCATCGGATGGTCAATTAGAAGCATCCTGTAGAACATGGTGATATCCATTGGTCTTTATCAGAACATTCTAGACCTACATGTAACATCAGTGGCTATCAGAACGTTATGTATGTCGACAATTTATACAAATATACATTTAACAGACATGTTGGAATCCTTAATATGTTTTTTTTCTTTTCTTTATTAACATGCCATTTGTGCAGTCTTAATCCGCCTATTGCTCTAAGGTTGCTGTAACATATTTGCAGGAAAATGTTATATTCACTTTTCTATGAAAAAAAAGTACTGGGTATGTGTTTGTCATAGCATTTTGTGGGGGAACACTCCTGATGTTTTTACAGCAGTGTTTAAACAGTGTTGGGTAATGTGTCATTTCACATCACTTGTTAAACAATTTGGCATTGAAATACAGTCCTCAAAGCACCATAAATAATTAATGAAGTCATTTTGGGCAGAACACCCGGACCCCTGTATATGATAATGTTTGATTACAGGAGTGTTGTTTGTGTGAGGAGGCAGCGTTCAGCAGGACTGGAGTATGTATCAGCTGTGATGCTGGTATGTGTCGCACTTTCTTCCATGTTACTTGGTAAGACACTGCCCTTCTTGTTTGTTGTATGTACATTCTGATGAATATCATATCTTCTCGAATAAATATGAAAAATAAAACACCTGCAAAAAATCTACAAATATAATGTGTATCATTTTATCATAATTGTGACTGGATTTAAATCCCACTGTTTTTATAAAGACCTGCTTATCAGCCTTTTATATATACGATTAGATTATAATCGTCACATTGGAAATGTTCCAAAGACAGTATACCCACATTTTGATTTGTTTAGTGATTCACCATTTAGCACTGCTGTTAAATACATTGTGAATGTACCAAATTGATGTTCAGAACAGTTACCTTCAGATACCTAATGATTACCAGAATTCTATAGTTCACATAAATATTGAAGTATAACCTATACTTTAAAGTACTTTATATTTGCGGGAATTTATTTTCGCGTTTTTATTCCTTCATCAAATTTGCTGGAATTAGTTTTCGCGTATTTAAGTATCACATCCTTACAGTGGAAATGTTCCAAAGACACAATACACAAATGATGTATTTTGATTTATTCAATGATTCACCATTTAGTACTCTGCTGTGATATACATTGTAAATGTACCAGAAATTGATGTTCAGTATGGTGATACTTAATAATTACCAGATTTCTATGGTTCACACAAATATTTAGGTATAACCTATATGTGCAAGATTATGACGAGCTGACTGCAAGGTACGGAAACCAGTCTTTATTTACCTGCTTCATACCTGTTCATTTGAATCTCCGGAGAACAATTAATAAATTATGTATGTAAAGTACATGTAATTCATTAAACCAATTTCAGTTTGTTCATGTAGTTATTTCAAGTTCTAGAGGATCTAATGATATTTTGCACCTTTGTTTAATTTCAGTGCACAAAGGGAAGGTCTGTTATCAGAAGCTTCACCAGAGGAGGTAAGCCTAGTTATAACCAAAGGATATAGGGAGAATCAGTGACTTTCAAGAATTTGAAATAAACCATTTCTAAAACTTTATGTGACTGTAGTGGTACGGCACTGCAAGTCTATTGTTTTCAATTTTTCAAAACAAATTCCTTGTCTGTATAATGTGAACTGCATATGGTTGGTTTTATGGTAAATTTAATCATTCACTGGTGTCAAGCAATTTAAAAGAAATTTTTAAAATGGTTATAAGACTGACTTTATATAAGGTTGAAGTTCACATAAATTGTCACTTTCTCTTGTTTACAATTTGCAGGATATTGCTGATCCATTTTTTGCATACTGTAAATTACATGCTGACAAAGCTAGCATGAGAGCTAAGAGACGTAATTGGCTGGCCATACAATCTCGTGTGAAGAGGCATTCTGAACTCGATACAGAAGATGACAAAGAGAGGGTAAGACCATATACCGCCGAACTCTCTTCCCGAGAAGTAGTTTAGTTACCTGTTGCTGACATGTCAGTGTTTCAAGTTGTTACAGCTTGTCTGTATTTAATCTTGACAAATGTCTTTGATATTGAAATTTCAAGACCAGGGGATGTGCATAGATGTTGCGTTTAATTAATTCACTAATGTAATTTTTTTTTATTAGAACCTTTGGCATTACATTGCTGTGTAATAAACAAATGTAATTCATTATCAATGGTCTCTGTTAACATCATATACTTGCAGACAAACAATCCTTGTAAATTTGACATTATGCTTTTCTTTCAGGTGAGGGTTTTACGGAAGCTGAACAGACACAGACAGAAATATGCCATAGCTAAGACAAAGAGGGCACCTTCTTGGGGTATGCTATGTTCAAAATGTACTTGAATAAACTTTGGGGGGATACTCATTTTATCAACCAGTGTTCTGGTTAAGACTATTTATAATTATATAAATCTGTCCAGGACTCCCCAGCGTGGGACACATTATGGGTATTACATGTATATGGGTTTAAAATCAATGTCAGCTGATAATTTTTTTTTCAGTTCCAACTACAAAGATGGTGCGACACTTATCTTCCTGTCCATCAGCAGTGAGGAGAATGCTGAAAAAAGCTGAGGTGATGGGTATAATAACTCAGGTATGATGTTTATCTGAAGCATTTGATGGCTTTATTGTTGGATTCTTACTTAGACTGTGGATGCTACTGTTAGAATTTACACACAATAATTATCTTTACAAAAGAAGTGTTAGATAGACTTTTCTTTCCATTGTTACATTTCAATATCTACATATTTAGATAAATATATAAAGCGAACTGAGGTTGACTATTGTGCTTAATTCAGAGGTGGTGGGCTTTATAACTCAAGTATGCTGTTTACCCGGTGTATTTTATGAACTTTAGATTGGTATTGTTGACATTCATGTTTGTTACAGGTACAGACAGCTCCTCATGAAAAACCAGAGAAGAGGAAGAAGGTACATGTGAATGCATCGCTCTCTGTAGAATTCATCACATATTTCTTGAGTAAGTAAACAACATTGCCAAATAAACAGTGGTAAATATGGCAAACCTTAAATTAACGATCGCTGTGCATTTTGATTCAATGGATATCATAGAAAGATTCCGAGTTATAATATAACAGTCCGGTTGTAGTCTGTATTTCCATGGTGTGAGATTGATATTATGTTAACCCCATTGCTTCTTTGATCAGGTCGAAATGCCAAAATCACCTCAACAAAAGAAAAGCGGATTGATTTAACACAACAGAATGACTCTTTGAGGGAACAAGAAAAGGTGATGAGAGATCAGTATGACCAGGTATGGGTGTCTATTTCCAAAAGAGATTTGGTAACATTGCTAGTCTTAGATTGTAACTCTCGTATAAGGCAACTGTGGAATGGAGTTGTTAGATTTTCTGCTCTGTTTTACAGAACTTGATAGTTAAAATTGAAGGGATTGTGTCTGTTTGCCCTTTTACTTTGATTGAAATATAGACTCTATTGACTGTAAGGCATGCAGCCATAAAGCATTCGTTATAGTGTTGGATTGCTCACTCTCATCTGATATACTGCACCTGCTTCCAGCAAGGTGATAGATAAGCTCCTTTACAGCCATGTTTTCATCATATTAGTGAAATAAGTTTGACATTACACACCAAGCTAACCCAAAAATTATATATAATCAGGTTATTAAATAAATGTTATGACAACTGCTAGAAAGATAATGGTGTAAATTTGACTTTTGTAGTGTATCAATACAGTAGACAGACTGAAGGCATCTTGTAACAGGTTAAAGGAGGAAGCTGAGAAGTTCTGGGAAATACTGTCTAAAATAGGAGGAAAGGTGTGTGAGATTATGTTACTGTTACCATTCTTGTAATCTGTGTTCTCTGAGCTTACGTTCACCATTAAGATGATTCATCATTTATATTTACTGTAAATTGGCCATTTATTTTTCTCTTCTTCCATCATGTTTTTGTCCTTCTCTAATATCTTGTCATTGTTTACTGTCCCTGAAGTTGGGGCTGGTTTTCATTGCCCTTTGGGTTGACACAACAACATATGAGCCAAATAACAGAATATCCTAACTTGTGAAAATTTGGCATAAAAATGGCTTATATTCTTGGAAACTAAAGATATTTTGCTCACAACTTTTTGGTTTCATGACTATTATTGGTACCAAGCACTGATGTTGTGCTCTTATAACATAATTCATATTTGTTTGCATTGGTTTATATTAAATTTTTGTTCTTTATAATTTTTTATTTTTTATTGGTTTTAGCAAACAATAAAGCGACCCGAAATACTAAACACCAAGAAGCCAGTGAAGTCCCCAAGTAAACGAGGTGATCCAAGGTCCCCGCCAGCCATCATACACCAGTGAGTATCAATTTCATGCCAGGTGAATTCTCTAGTTGTCTGGATCCACTGTCACCAACTGCTATCATTCGCCAGTTAGTGTTGGTACCGTACCAGATTGTCTGGTAAATTCTCTAGTTGTCTGGCTCCAAGGCCACTATTGCCACCTTCACCAGAAAGTACTGCTCCAGTACCAGAATGTCTGGTGAATTCTCTGGTTGTCTAGTTCCAAGGTCACTACTGCTATTATTCACCAGAAAGTATTGCTCCAGTACCATATTGTCTGGTAAATTCTCTAGTTGTCTGGATGTACAGTCAACATCTGATATCATTCACCAGTTAGTATTCTCTGGTTTTCTGGATCAAAGGTCACAATCAGCTATCATTTACCAGGAAGTACTGCAGCTTACTGCTCCTGTTCCAGATTGTCTGGTGAATTCTCTAGTTGTCTGTCTCCACCATCTGCATTCATTTAACACCAGTTATTCTTGTGTAAGCATGCACCAGGAAATTATGTAATTAATGAAATTTTGTCGTTTCCTTTTCAGTTGTGGTTTATGTCAGAAATCTAGTGATCAGCACTTGCTGGCTAAGTGTGATAAATGCAAAATACACTACCATCTGGGCTGCCTTGACCCTCCTCTTTCAAGAATGCCGAAAAAAACTAAACTAATGGGATGGTAAGTTACACACATAGTCATGCAGTTTCTGTAGGACATTTATCACTAATTCCACTGACTGTCCAAGTACAAAGGACCATACTGCAGAATGTAACCATTGGAAAGAAGAAAGTGATATAGAATAGTTAGAGTTGTGGCTGAACATCTGTGTTTTTGACCTCTGATAAGTCATGGGTTGTAAAGGTTGCTCTGGGATGAGTCAGAAGATAAGTGAGGTTATATAGTGAAGACACAACATAATTGTGTTGTGACAGAGAACATGTATAACAAGAGATTGAACTTGATGTCCTCTTAAACAATAGTGCCCTATTTATAAACGCTATAAAGAGCAGTCCTGTGCTAAATGTAGACTTGCTTATTTTACTTAGCATTTAGATATGTATTGTCGTATCATTCAATAGGCAGTTGAAAAATCACAAGTTTCAAGTTGTGGTTAATATTAAACCTAACACCAACCCTAAAGTAAACTGGATACCATTAAAATGCTTGCCTAGGTTTTGTGACATCTGACTGTAGAAGAAGTGTTGTTGTTGTTATTAAAGGCAATGTTCAGAATGTGCCGGTTCCAGCAGTGAGGAATCAGAGGAAGGCAGCTTAGATGTCAATGCTCCAAGACGCTTACGGGAGAAGATAAAAGAACCCACAAAGTTCATGCCAACAAATGCCTACAAGTTTGATTTCACTAAAATGCATGTAAGTATGTTTTATATCATAATATGGATTTTTACTAAAATATTAACTTTATTTAACTGAAAAATTTAAAGAATTGTAGTTAAAATAGCCTGTATATTACATGGCATTGCCACTAAAAATGTTATCTATGTTGCTGGATGATGTAAATGTAAAAACAGCAAAAAATTACTTTGTTATCTCCAGTGTGAGATCAATACTGCCTTATGAAAGAATCGTACATATGTACATGCATCCTGGGCATAAATCGACATGTAAGTAGAGCTGAAAGTGAACTGCAAATTCGCTGAAGATATCTTTTTCTGAGGCAGCATAGGTTGGACAAAATAAGAAGAACTGCTTTGGGTCTTCACATTTGTGGGCACATGAACAGGCTGTGTCTGTTTACTCACTAACAGAAGGCTGGTTTCTGATTAAAGTGAAAGTAAAAAAATAAGAACATGTGTATTTTGGTCAATTAACATGTGACATATATAAGGGAATGTTTGACATATGTTTTGTGTTTCTATTTCAGGAAAGAACCCAGAAACATACAGGAGGCAAGATAAAGAAGAATGGAGGATCCGGCAAAAAGAGAAAGTTGTCAGGACAGGAAGAAAAAGAAACACCTGGGAAAGCTGATCCAGTGAGATTCCCTTTTTA
The DNA here is from genome assembly GCA_034783855.1 of Mopalia kennerleyi. Classification (NCBI taxonomy): domain Eukaryota; kingdom Metazoa; phylum Mollusca; class Polyplacophora; order Chitonida; family Mopaliidae; genus Mopalia; species Mopalia kennerleyi. The sequence continues at coordinate 11,467 of JAVFBX010115264.1, forward strand.
CCTTATGCTAGTGATAAGATAAACTCAACATACCCTTTTAAAATTAGATTTAATTTAATAATTTATTTGATAAACCTTGGATGGATCAAATCAAAAAAGAGATTTTTAGATTTCCACAGTTTAAAATGTTTTGGCATGTATCCGTACCTTATCTGTTATTCTTTTTGCACAGCCTGTTTTAAAAAAGGAGAAAATGGAACGCCATCCTAAGTCTTCCACAGCTAAGCCCAAAGAATCTGAATTAAAGGATGAGTGCTGTGTTTGTGAGGGAGCAGGGACAACCTCGAATATGGTCAGGTAAGAAAACTGAAAGTGTTTATTTTATCAATTGAGGCTAAACGCAGCCATAGTCAGAATAAACAAGTTTATCAAAGCCAAAGGCCCTTATGGAACATTTATAACAAATATTTTAAAGTATTTTTTAAGTGCAGTTTCAACATGATTTCATTGGTTCTCACCAGCAGGAATCTGCAGGATTTCATTCAATTGCAATATTATCTTATGTCACCAAGCTCACCTAATAACAGTAGGCCTTTTTATGTGCATTATTTAGAAATAATTCTCCTATAAGTTAGAACTTACTGTCGTTGGTGAAGAAAAGTTAACATTAATTAATTAAGTTGACCTAAATTATATGCATAGTTTTTTCTTTCCTCCTATACAGATGTGATGAATGTCAGTTGTGTTATCATTTCCACTGCCTGGACCCGCCACTGAGGAAGACACCTAAGCAGAGAGGCTACACATGGCATTGTGAAGCATGTGACCCCACCGATAACTCGGTAAGGCAAATATTAAGCACACATATACTGACCATAAGTTTAGTTGGTGGTTGGGGAAGTTTGTTGTGCCCAAAGCATGTACATATTGTTTGTGGTGCTAAAATACAGATAATAAGTGAAACTGTTAACATGGAAACTTGTGTTATTTCCCATTAACCTTTTCTGTCAACAGGAAAGGTAAAAGTGGGAAAAGATTCTCTTTACTTCAGTAGTTTTATGAATCCGGGCCCTGGGCTTATTTCGTGTTCCCTGTGCCGAGTGGCACAGCCTATTAAATGAGCTGTCTTCTACAGTAAATCTCCAAAAACATCTTAAGTTAAGACAGCATTGCTACTCTTCAAACAAACTTCCCTTAGCCAGAGGGCCGTAACATGGATTCCCTAGCCAGTTATCTATTTGGACCGAGTTAAAACCTGTAGTTTCTTTAGCCACGAAAAGAACTTCACCCATAGTCATTATACCCAAAGTAGAAAGCTTGTGGGTTAGTTCCAATATCTTGTAATCATAGAGATGTTTTTCTTTGCAGGATTTTGAGTTTGAGGAAGAGACCGTTGATGACAAGAGTCCTCCGCCTCCGTTATTGAAGAAGGAATTCTCTAGTGGTGGTGAGACGCCAACCAAATCTCACAGGCATGGAGTTAAATCATCATGAAATAAAAATTGCTGATCTGCTGGATGTCAGATAGTAGTATTGTTTCATAAATAAGGACTAAACGACGTATTGTAGATAGTTCAGTAATAACAGATCATTCAGAGAAAAATAACTGTATACAATAAATATAATACTCAAGATTTAGTTTAATAAATCAATTTTTGATAAAATTAATATGTTTTGGTGAGTGCTAGCGTCCTTGTTGTGGAATTCCTATGTATGACTAGTTTCACTCATTATTTGTTTGTTATATTGGGGTTCAACCGTATAGTCAAGGATACTTCTCTTTTTTACATGATGGTGGATTGTCCATTTTTAACTTAAGCCTAAAAAAAAAACACCATTGCAAGTCTCCTCTCACCAATGGAGCTGGAATGCCGTAGCAGAGGAATAGAGTTGGTGTGTATCACTGACCGTAATGCACTGTAGTACATACTGTGTGAGAGGGAGCATCCTGCCGTTCATAGCGCATCTTGTGAGAACATATATCACTTTGTTCATTGGATTGCTTTGAGAAAGGTTTCCATCATCCTATGACTGACACCCCCTCAGGAGTCATAGTACAGTATTAAACCCCAGTCAAACTTTCTGATTGACAAATTTGTAGATTAATCGATATATATCAGTTTACATATAAATTACAATTTTATTAATGATAAACAGCCTGGCTAGTAAGTTAAATTCGCTTCATTTGGTCATGTGAAGCAGTCAGGTGTGCATTGAACTGCTCAACTCACTACAATGTAAAACACAATAAGGAGCGAGGCAGACTTTGACCCTCGTTTATTTGATAAGATGTCAATTGATTGCAGACATAGTGGGCTAATTTTTAACATGCATGTGGTTTCTTCCAACAAGGCTTCTGTTCAATACCTTGGACAAGGTAGTTAACTGCCAATTAAACAAACTCAAAATCACAATACACCCCAATCGGTCATTGATGTTGAAAACACGCTTTCATGAAACTTACACTTGTAGACCACATGTTTTTAAGGAGTTATGCCAGGTCAAACTTTCATCATGCCCATATACAGGTGGCATAATTTATGGCAAAACATGTGACCTATATTAAAGCATGTATAAAGAATTAATTCAAACAAAATTTATTATTATTTTTTAAATAAAAACAAGTTTATTGTAGAAAATATCAAAGTAAAAAATGACATGCAACAGTTCCAGTTTATATGCTGTAACAATAGCTTTTCTGAAGAAACAAGGCAGCATAGAACAAACACTTTTGGTATATATATAGGCTTCAATAAATTCCAATAGTTTTATTGAGTTATACATTTAAAAACCAGTGATAACCCAAGATTAATGAATGGATCGCAGAATATAGATACAAGTTTGTGAACCAACTGTATCATGTGTAGGATGAATTTCTGTTTGTGACTTGTGTGGTGATTAACTTCAAACAAACTGGTTGATTGTGTTTGACTACTTTCTTAAGGGTATTGCCCTAATATTATGATATAGTTGATACTCCACCATTATAGCCTTACTAAAACAACCATAATGATAAAATCTCGAGTGTTGTGCCCTGATTGAAGATGAATGTTTCTCCAATGTTAATTTTATGCTGACTAAAGACAGCTGGACCAGGCTTCAAACATACTCCCCTTTCCAAGAGGGCTTACAAAAATTGAAGACGCTAACTTTTACTTTCATAATGCATTGTTTTGAACCCAGAGATAATATTATAAATGTGCATTTATACAAATAATAATGAGAAAAAAGGGGGTGCACTTTTGAAGTGTTGGTGACAATATTGAACAAACAGAACTATATTCTGGAAGAGTTAAATTCATGTAGGACACATAATATTGGTATTCCTTGCAACTATTGAATAAGCTTCACTTAAGCAGGGAACTCTGTTTGATTGTGGTTTAATGTTGTACTCAAAGTTATTTCACTCTTATAAAGGCGTGCCAGCCAGAGGTGGACGAAAAAACCATCTATGACACCAATGGCAACAAAAACAAAATACTGGACAATTACAAGGCAACAAAGACTTCAAAAACTAAAATCGACTTCATACTGCCCCTTAGCTCTGAAAGCACCTGGGCGACCAGAAGCTCCCTCCACCAGGGAACTCTATGTTTAATGACAATATGCCAACTTCAAAAAGTGTGAGTCTAATTGAATTAACACACTGACCTTTCGATATATAGTAGGTGGCATTTGTTTTTTGAAAAACTTTTGAACAGTGAATACTTGCTGCAGATTCCACGTGAAAGCTTATTAGAAATAATATTTGGGTTAAAAGCTTCTTGCACAGTAACCTCCCACTTTAATACAGGTCTTTATTTCCAGTGACAAAAGGGATTAATTTTCTTCTGCCCTATTCCATCTACCATTCATTGGTAGAAATAATACTGTTTAATTTACAATAATTTATCCACCATCTTGTCATCAAGTTGGACCTTCATTTCTAGGTTTGTTAGTTTCATGAAATAGTTCTATTAGTTGACCAAGTTGTTCTTCGCGGAAATTATCCAACATTTCTGGTGAAAGGTTTCTTCCCACCTGAGTTGAGGGGTTCGGTGAATAATCGGTTAACTGCTTGGCCAACGTGATATAATACTTCTGAAACATTAAATCATATGCACAGCCTTTAGTAAGTGTTATCATTTTAGAAGTGTTTTTATAGACATTGGTAACTATGTCCAGGTAGTTAAAGTGTACGGTTTATTGATTAATGTTAAACATACTGAAGGGCATTTCAATCATACGACATCTTTGCATTATTGGTGAATGCAGATGGAAAACTGATAACCTAAAGCTCACAAAAACGAAACAAAAAGACCCCAGGAAATTTCAATTTTTAGATATGTACCCCTTCATATCAAGGTTACAGTCATGGGATGCACCTTTATATTAATATTACAGAGTCATGGAATACCCCTGTATATCAAAGTTACAGAATCATGGAATGCCCTTTTATATTAGGATTAGTCATGGAATACCCCTTTATATCAAGGTTACCGAGTCATGGAATACCCCTTTATATCAAGGTTACAGTCATGGAATGCCCTTTTATATCAAGGTTACAGA
>JAVFBX010115375.1:0-15947 GCA_034783855.1 Mopalia kennerleyi
TTTTGTCTCCGTCTTCATATAAGTGAAATACCCTTGAGTACGACGTTAAACACCAATCAAACAAACAAACAAACAAAACTGTAGCTCAAGCGGTATGTATCTACACGTGTTGTATTGTATCGTATGGTGTTTACCCTGCTGTATATCTTAGTTAGGGCATCTTTGGAAATTGTAATCCTGAAAAAGTTACCCGTTTATGTGTATTTTAGCTTTGCATTGCTATGTACACAATATTTAAAAAGATCCAACATAGCCATAAATGCGTTGGTCTGATAAAGGGGCACTAGGAAATAGTTGCTGTTAGAATATGTGTAATCTTACAGGTGTGAAACATATAAGCAAACGGTTTATTGATGAATTGAATAATCATTACATACTGCTAATGAACTGATTTGGTGTTTTCGTGTTCTCAGGATCTCATCGCTGAGTGGCACATTGTGTTCCTAATCACTTCCGGTTTACTAGCATGTGCTGTGATATTTTATGCTATATTCGGTTCGGGTAAGTAAAATCAAGGTTTTCTTGGTCTATTTTTTTTTCACTTATTTAATTTTCTTGGGTTGTAAGACAAACATTAGTATTATCACTTGGTTTGATTAGTGTTTAACATCGTACTTGGTAAAACTAATGCCAAGCTAATACATGAGTTTACATATTATGCCTTCCTTCGAAAGATGGAAGCCATTCTGTTAATACATGCTAGCTTTATCGAAGTCATTCAGGGACAACTTTGCCTCTATATTACTTCATACATAAGAGGGCCTGCGGCCATGGCGTAGTGGTTAGCGAGTGCGCTTTCTAACGCCTACTTCGATGTACCGTTCACGTGATCGAGCCGGTCTGTTGGCTATCTGGTTTATGAGTGAGTCACAAGATGTGGCTGTGGCAATCGCGGGGGGTATTTTGTACAAGGTTTCCTCCCGGTTTCCCACCATAACAGGACAAGGAACAGCGTTAAGTGGACAATCCGTCGTCATGTAAGTGAAATACCCTTGAGTACGACGTTAAACCCCAATCAAGCAAACAAACCATACATTAGATTTGTTTGGCGTTTTTCATATAGACTCCCGTGTGCTTGTTTGCAATGTAATATTGTTTTCCTCCTCAGGAGAAGAACAACCGTGGGCAGAGCCACCTCCTGGTTTAAAACTCGTCCAGAAAGTAGACCCAATGGCCAGGAAACCTTATGTGCCTTACTTTCAACAAATGCCAATACCAGGTTCTAATCCAGATAAGGAATCAGCGAAAATGGAAGACTTGGATCAGGCCAAATCCTACGGCTCCACAGATGTATCTTCTACCAATAAAGAAGATTGAAACACTACGTTTCTCGATTCTTCTCATAGAAGTTCATGCCATATACACCTGAAATGTTGATGTTTAAATCCTCTTTAATCCAGTATGTTACATTTTCAATTTTCAAAGTTTTGCCAAATTCATGAAATTGGTGTCTTCCATGCTCACTATTAAGTCATACGAAACAGTGTATTGTGATTTTCCACATCAATTCCCCGGATAGGCCGCCGAATCACAAGCCATTGAGCCAACGGCCAATCCAGACTTGTTGGTGTGGCAGTTGTGATCTCATATGTTCGCAAGCAGTAATTAACACTTATTTTCATGTGACAAAACATGTCTTCAAAATGTTGGGGGGTTTTTACTTTTTTTTTATCTTTAATATATCGATAAACATCGATTTAAAATAGTGAAAAATCTAACGCACTTGATTGGTCAGAAGCTTGATGACGTAGGAGAATGGGGAAAACGTTGGTATATAATCCGCATATGGCTACGTCACAACTTCGATTTTAGACACTAGTGTCCCTGACTGGGAGAATCCATATTATGGTGATACCTATTAATAGAAACATAATTGTTGGTTATAATTTAAATTAATTAGTTTTATTCAATGCCACAACTAACCACAACAGACAAAAACGTCAACTGGTGTTCCCTTTCAACTGCATCTGTATCTCGCTTACAAGCTTAGTTTAGAACATATTTTATGGTACTGAATACTGGAACATGCTTGTGTGCCCAATGTGCCTTACTCTGTAATTTTACCTCAAACCACAATCAATGTTCCTGTATATGGTCAAAAGAATGGTGTATATTATATGTACCTTAAATGTATATATTTTAAATTGTACTCTGAGAAACTCAATATGTTATGTCCACATGAGACATATATTTGTTCATTAACTTTGTAATGAGCTTAATAATTATTTCGGACCAATCAAAGGTTATTGCTTTGGTTTGTAATTGACATAATAAACAAGCATATATTTAAGCCTTTAATCTGGATAAAGTGTGTTGTTATCGGCGCCTCTGAAATGTCTTTCATAAAGTATTGTGTGATAATGGCTGTATAAATTAGAACTTTATTAAGTTACTGAAAGTTGAAATACTGCTAATTTTATTTCTGATGCGGAATTCGTTTGTTTTTTTCGGACTATATATTGTTTTGGTCTATAGTGCTATGCGTTGTAGAATATAGCTCTCAATAAATATCGACGGTTTGAGTTGTTTTCTTTTGATCCGATATAGAGATTTATGAAAGAACAATACGCAACTCCATATGTTTGTTATCCGTTATCGCAATCTTGCGGATGGGATGGGACTTGAACAGTCCTGAGTGGCGGTAGTTATAGGTACCGGGTTGTTGGTTTGCTGAGGCCCCTTCGCCTATGGATCTTGGTGCTGCAGACGTCTTCTCTATTATCTTCAGTATATGTTGCCACTGGCTTGATTCCACCCTCTCCTTACTCTCCCCCAATGACAACAGCAGGAAGATGCGTTGGCATGGCTACAGTTTATTATTGTCTCTTTTTTAGCCACATCATAGCGTGTATAGTTAACAGATGTTTGGAAGTCTATAAAAGATGGGTGATATAGGATGCTTTTATGGTATTTCGATGCTGGGTAGGGGCAGTCTAATTAAAATCAGATCTCAAAAACGCCCCCCCCGTGTATTTTTTTTTGTCGCTTATATTGAGGTCTAACGCAATCACCCCACCTACAATGTCGATTGGTTTCTTAAATTGACCACAGAGCTGCTTCTCAATTCTGGTTTTTAACAGCCGAAGATTTCCGCCGACGAACCGAAGTTTCCCGACTACGTATTTTTACATGACCAACGGATACATGCACGCACAATCCACAATCACCATTAAAAAAATAAATTTTGAGTGAAATGTGATTTTTCCCTTCTTATATGCGGCTTACAACATTAACGCAGATGAAAATCGGACACTTCTGCTTGTTTTGGCTGAATTAGTTATTTACCACGGCCCCGTGTTATCTGCGTTTTTATTGGACAACTGAAACTGCGACCTTTCGTAAACCCCAGTTAGCTTGACCTAATTGAACAGCATTAGCAGAGTGATTGCCTTAGATCTCAATATAGCGACAAACAAAACCTGGGAAGCATTTTTGAGATCTGATTTTAATTAGATTGGGAAGACAATAGCACCGGTTTTAGTTTGAGAGCAGTGCCAGTATCTGGACTGAAGCGTTGCCTGTCACTGTCGATAAATCCAGAATATGTTCTTGTCAAGGTGCGTTGCCTATAATCTGGAGAAAAGCTTTAAACAACCGTTTTCTCGTTGCTTGAATATTCAACCCACCAAGAAAATAGTTTTGCCCGTTTATCTCACTTGACCTCAGACGATGGAAGAAAACACCTCTAGAGACAAACCCCTTTAATTAAAGCAATGTTAGCAGCATTGGTTTATGGTATGAACAGTATGTATCTAGATCGCAAGACTTTCAGTCTCAATATCAGTTTTGATGTGGTCATTGGTTCTATAGCTTTACTTGTCGGTTGAGATATGACTAAACGAGACATACCGGCACACACTCGAGCTAAGTCAACTGTTCCAGCCCGGACATGAGCTATACCTGACATGTGTCCTTTATCTGTGACCTAGATCGTGAAGTCTGACGGTGGGACTTACAAGTGACACATCGGCTCATAATGGTGATCACTTGAGCCCGTTCTTTTGAAACCCTTCATTAAACAATGAAGTTACAGACCGGACAAGATCGGACGAAAATATACACACGCAAACACACATACAACCGCCATCTGAGACACATACATGTATCTGGAGCTCACCAAAAGCGGTATCTGCAAGAGCAACAAAGCGTATGTAGTGTTATTGACTATATACAGTTAGTTGTACGCAAGCGGGATATTGACTGCAGTTATACGCAAACCCCAGGACACCCAGGTCGCCCTATACTGGACACACAAGGAATCGTGGCAGAACGGGTCCTCGTCTCATAGCAGATAAATAAGAGGTCTTCTTCAGCACAATTGAGCGCTTATTGGCATTTTATAGCACTTCTCAACTAATAGCGCAACATTGCAGTTGGTCAAGCTAATGTGAGTGCTCGGACTTCAGGTTAATTTATTGTGTTTATAGCATTGTTACTACACCCACGAGAAAAATATGCTGTGTACAATGTGTTTGTTTGAATGATATAGCTGCCACAGCGGGCTATTCGTACCAAGTATAGTGTCTATAGCCTACTATACCCACAAGAATGGTCATAAAATGTTACGGCCACTCCAAATAAGGAACACTTTCTAATGGAAATTTGCAAAATCTGCATCACTTATTAATTCAAACGACTAGAAAAACATATACCAGAGGATATGGAATAAGTTGCTATGGAAACCAACATAATTAAGTTACACTGGCATAGCATTCAGATCAACAGGTTGTGCATTCCACTCTGAAAGACACAACAACAGCCGGATATTGCGTCTGATTTTTGAATGAAGGACATATTTAAGCCACCGATCCGCACGTTATTAACAGCTCTGTGCCCACTTTTATTACAAATTTACTACACAACCTTAATAGTCAAAGGTGATATGACCAATATAAATATATACTGCGACCCATTTGGAAGTACTTTTCCCTACTCTTGTCCCACTAAGCAACGCTCGAGTTAATATTCACATCTCAGTCACCTATCCTGATGACGATGGGCGGAAGTCTTAATTTACATTTAGAGATTCAAGCTATGATTGTTTGTCTGTGAGAGTCCGTGCTGCCTACGGCCGTTAATTCGTCGTTGGACGCTGGTAATAATTGTGATCTGAATATGCGATTACTTCTTCCAATCGCGATTAACTCAAATATTGTATACCTTTCATTCCAAATTGTTTCTAACTTAATAACCCTGACATTATAACCCTTATTCTTTATTCAAAAAGTCTTAAAAACCAATTCAAACTACTAGTATATAGTTTCTATTATCTACTTAAAATCAATACTGTCAACAGACGGAGTGGTACCGACAGAAACGACCTGGCATGATCAATCTATACCATTCGTGTGTTACCAACTTAAGTTACTAAATTGGCTGTTACGCTTTTTACACATTAAACAACATTATTCTTCATAACTGCGTTTTACAGCATATCAGTTCAGGCTCAGTTTACTGCATTCTTTATAAACCCATTAACATATTGCGTATAGTTTAAGTGTGCGTTGCTTCACACTACGGATTGCAAAGCAGCTCCGTGCAAAATACGCTTATATCTTACTGAATGTTTATTTATGAGATCACCATTAAATAGTCTATGATACCACAGAAGACATAACTTATAATGCTAACTACATTGAGAAACTATCCAATAACAATGCGTAGCTGACGGACTGACGGGGTCACATGGACATGTCAAATGGTTGTACACATTTGAGCTATGCTATAATGACCCCACCATTTGTATACTCAATCAGTCTTTAAATAACAGTCATGATGTGCAACTCCGCTAACAGGATCATTGTGTCCATAAAGGTTCATGTTACATCGCAGCAATAAATGCCAATATTAAAATAGCATTAAGACACTTAAGATGTTGTGATATTCAACATAGAAATATAACAGTTTCTTGAAAACATTTCACCGCACGAACTTCAAATTTGTTGCCGTTAAATCAGGACAGTTTTTGTCAAATTCGACAAAACCCTCGACGCCTGCGGCGGCTCGGGTTTTGACTCGGTGTCAAAATGACGACAAAGGTATTAAAAAACCAAACTATGACCGATATCGAGTTTTTAAACCCCAAATCAATGTCCTCTTGAGTACACTATTGTTGAGATCTTCTGTCAATGAAGGTAAAAATGCATAACGCTGATTTTGTTGGCTGCTTCGAAGCGATTTTGTTTGTCACTGATAACATGTTTTGACCATTATAAACGTCTAATTTTCAAAATCGAATGGAAAATGGTTTGTTAAAATTCATTATTAAAACAACTCTGCAGTCCCGTTAAGAACTGTCTTGAGCATGGTCCGAAGCTTGCTCAGGATTCGTGCTCAACTGAGCACAGAAACTTCAGTTTTCGAACATGAACTCCGGAGTCGACTCAGCTGAGCACGAAATATCATCTTGAGCATACTCAAGGACGTTTATAACCTCGGCCCCTGGACAAACTGAAGCCCATATTCACGCAATGTGGGAGGGAACTATGTCTATTGCTTTTAAATTGTTAATCACAAAATGCAACCACGTGATATCAAACTGTGCCGAAACACTGACAACATAGCACGTTGCATAGGGTAACGCCATCAATATGACTGGAATTCCATCTCTACTACACCTGTCAGGTCTGTACATTGTGGCCTTCGTTTGAAAAGGGTACGTCTGGGAAATAAACAATTCAATCCAATATTAAAATGTACGGGATAAACACTGTGTTATTACACTTAATTAACGCTATTGCGAATTAGTCCTCATTACATTGGCTAATTAGCTAGTATAGTGAGGCTGACAATTTCGTATTAAAGGTATATTCTTAAAAACATATCAAACTGACATAAGGATGTCTAGTAATAAAACATTATACAAATATAAATATGATTCGAACTCTGGCTTGCAGGACTGACTGAGCTACCGCGGTTCATGGCAGATCGACCATGCATTTTGATCGAGGTAAAGGTTGCGAATCTTTTTACTACGGGAGGCACTCGTTTCCAGACACTAAATTAGCGCATTTTTATTTATCAGAAACCTTTGGACACTCCCAACTGTCAAATTAACTTTTGTACTGTGTTCAAATGCATGAAATGCTTTAATGGGCAAGATGAAGTTTGCGTCTCACCGGCTTGAAAGAATGTTACTATAATGACACCGCCAAGGACCAATTGGTATAAATATATTATTTCAAGACATTTGATATTCAACGGGTGAGAACGCGGATTGAACATCAAGTGTAGACATCATAATGTTCCTTTCTCAAACATGACGTACTTGTTTGTTCCAGTGTTTGGCGCACGTTTTATTAGTTGTAAACACAAGCGAGTTAGAGGTACATTATAACCCACCACCTGCTCCGGTCTCAGAAAAATTTCTCGTGACGAGGTAAAGGCGTCTGCTTTACTGGAAAACGTTTTCACGAACATGAAATATATTTTCTTAGTAAACCTCATGTCAATTTTTTTCGCTCTTATTGATGGAAATCACGCCACATAGTACGGCGCATGACGTGGAAAGAGTACTGTCGATGCTCTGAGACAAGAGTAATGATGCATGTATCTCGGAATATGACATCGATTTATCCCATCCTTTAATGACCCTCAAGTTATCTCTTTTTCAATAGGCCTCCAGACGTCATAACTAAATAAGTAGGGCGAAAGAAAGTACATGCTTTTTCAGCTCTGGCAACGAATTGGGTTGGACCAATCAGAATGGCATGTTTGTGTAATGGAACAACATGATTGGTCAACTTAACATATTTGATATTCAACGAGCGCGAATGACTAGCTGAATATCAATTGTCGTTGTTACTTTCTCAAGAATGCAGTATTTGTTTTCATTCCAGCGTTTAATAAAAAATGCATTAGCGGTAAACATTAGCGAACTAGACTTACATTGTAACCTATATAAAACAGGACAGGTCTCGGCTTAACAAGAGAACACTTCACACCACGGGATATAGGCGCTTAGTTAACTGTAGAAAGCCCTCACATTAGGAAAGAGCAGATAACTCGACGGGTAGAAGAATAATTTTCAACGTCACAGGCTCCAGCGTACAAAATTACTCTTATTGCACGGCATCGACAGACAGCAAAAATACTATTATTGAAAAATCATACAAGGTCATGTTTTGTTTACTGCCAGGTGGCGTGGTTTTCGACCAATCAGAAGAAAACAATTAGATAAAAGGTATACGTATACAATTTCACAGATAACAGCTTGATTCGTCAGCTCTCAATAATTGATGTTCAAGGAGCCCAAAAGTCTATGAACACAATTCACGATGTTCAATTCTAAGATATGCAACATTTGTACACCGTTTGTCCAAGTTACACGTTGGTCGATACTAAAACATAATTGATCTAAATTTATGAGTGTTTCGCCATTTTCCATTAGTGTTCAAGTGACGTTTTAGAGATCAATACAAAAAACTATGTATTTGATAATTTTATACAAGAATACTATAGGATTAAGACGGCATTTATTGAGACAACATGGCATGTTAATTATCTTGCTACAACTCAGACCAGAAGTATAATACTATAAGATTAAGACGAACAAATGTCTGTATGCTAATGTGGTTTATATTAATATTAATTACTATTTAATGTACAGCAGTAAACATGTTAGTCTTGGAAGTATTAGTAAACACACACAGGGTTTGGGATCTATTTGAATATATTTCGAACTGAAGAGTCGTTTTGTAATTGATGCCTCTTATTGTCCGGCTCGGCTTATACTATCAAATGTATCTGTGCTGTTAGTCGGGAAAGGTCACGATGCTTACAGACATCGCTTACTACTTGCTGTATCTGTTTTATTAATGGCATCGGATCTGAAAACTGTAAATATGTTTTATTATTTGAATATACAGTGTATTCCACGAGGAAACACTTGGACTGATGTTTTTCATTTATCTCACCACATGCTATAACTGTTATGGAGGTTTACTGCGTCATTTGCCATCAAAAAGATCACATATGAAAGATTACAAATTTTCTGCGCCTTTAAAAATCCAGGCTGAGATATGCTTTTTTGCACGTCAGGATGCTATTGACGCCTTCGGCTTTAAGAGCTTTATGAGATCGATGCGAGTGAGAATTAGCGGAAGATAAACCGGTACTGACCGCATCATACATGTATCTTAGCCACAACAACACGAGCTGGCAAACCCTACAGCTAGACCATACTCGATCAATAGTTTGACGTCAGCACATGGAATCCGACTAACGCTTATAAAGAAATCCAACGCATCCTTGGCAGCATTCGTAATCTCTCTTCTCTCGACCACAGTTGGTATTGGCTGTTCTCTACAATTAACTGGAGTTGGACCACCTGGGTGTCAACAGAAATATTAGGTATGTTATTTATTTTTGAGCAATATTTGATCTGATTCTCTACTGAAAATACTATTTAGTTTAAAGAAATATTTTGTTAAACAACTATGGTGTTGTGTGAGTGAGTGATATTTACACATTCGCCTTGCACCATATAGATTACTATTACACTATTTTCCAATTAGTGGATTGCTATCTACGACACTTGAAATATGGCTGATTGGGTTGCTCTAATAAATACATTTGCTTATAAAGCTTTGCCAGCTTATCCCACGTTTATCAGATTTTAGTATTTTCCTTTGATCAGCTTTTTAAAAAAATTGCGCAAGCAACGTAGAAACTTGCCTGCGAAGAAATGATCAACATATACTCCCCCCCCCCCCCTTTGTGTTTGTTTTGATTTTTACAAAATAATCCATGCTTTGTAGTTGTGCGATATGTTAAACTTAATGTTCATCTCTTGTCTGTTGCAGAATCCAAACCTTTGAAAAAGATGTCTGAAGAGACGAGCAAAGACAATTCCAGTTCTAATCTGGCATGCATCGATTTGAACAAAAATTACACTGTGCTCAAGACGCTGGGTAAAGGGGCCTACGGTGACGCCTTATTGGCGCGTTGTACAAGAACAGGATCAACGGTGGCCTTAAAAAAACTGTTGAAAAAGAATACAAAACTAAAAGACTTTAAACAAGAAGTAAGCATTAGCTATTTCTTGTCACCCCATCCATGCATTCTGGATACCTACAACGTTTCCTATCAAACAGACGATGCCTACATATTCGTCACAGAGCATGCACCATGTGGGGATTTATTCGAGGCTATTCCACCACACGTGGGGATTCGAGAGTACAGTGCCAAACTTGTAGTTACTCAAGTAGCATCTGCGCTAGACTTTATGCACAGTAAGCAAATAGTACACAGAGACTTAAAACCAGAAAATATATTGCTATTTAAATCTGACTTTTCCAGAATAAAATTAACAGACTTTGGTTTGTCCAGAAAAGAAGGATCCATCGTTAAGAAGATCGACGGCTGCATACCTTACACTCCGCCAGAAATCTGCGATGCTCCTAGCCACGATGGTATTGTTGTATCGAAGGCTGAAGATACGTGGTGCCTGGGGGTTATGATGTTCTGCATGCTCACTGGAAACTTCCCATGGGAAAAAGCCTGTGATATGAATGCCCATTTTGTTGAATTCCGTTCCTGGCAACGGCGGAAATGCTCACGGGTTCCATCTCTATGGCGATCGCTGTCACCAAGAATCATGAAACTATTCCGAAAATTCTTGGACAGTAAACCAAAGAAACGACCACCAGTCGATGAAGTGTTTAAATTTCTGGAGGATAAATGGGTGATTAATCGTAAAGGTTCCCACGAGACCGACGAAAGCAGTGAATCCGGCAGTGACATTACTGAAGAACTTAGTCTGGGCTACCAGTGGAGTCGTTCTTTATCTGAACTGGACATACACGAGAAAGATGTTCGCACATCTCGGTGGGTTCTGGACATTTCATAGTATCAAACACAAACAAAACTCGTATCTATTTACAAGTGTCGTTGATTTGAACAAACTGTTTTTGTTATTGAAAATGAAACTGAACTGTGTGACTCGGTGAAACAGAAACAACCCAATGTTTTAATCATTCCACGTCTGTGATTAAGCCTGTAGAGTATCTCGTGTTCAGAGACTACATTTTTACACAAAATAAAACAACCAATGAAACATCTTTCTTATTTCTATTAATTCCAATTAGCCGCAGTACTGTTACATTATGGTATCCTGACCAATCCTGGTACACCCCAGTAACACGAAGAGCACCGATTTATACCGAGTATGCGCATGGCTCCTGAAATGATACGTCGAGTGATTCATTGACACCGCGATATCACATAAAGTATATATGGAAATTGAGTATATATATGTTTAATTAGAGAACGAAAAAAGTAATCACCCTGGCAAAAAGTTGTCGATTAATTAAATTCGATGAATCAACTCATGTTCAAGATAAAATATAGGGCCTTTCTACTTTATTCGGGTTTTCTAGATCAACTCCCAGTAATATGAAATATATATAAACTCATTGGAGCGTTAAACCAGACATTGATCAGCCAGATATATGTCAATGTAAGCGTTATTTACAAAGATAAGTAAGATATGTACTGATTACAAGATGGTGAAGATGGAGAACTGTTTGCATTTCGGGATAACACTTTCTTAGTTTGAATAAATTCTAGTTCAGAAAATTCGCAGTTTGAAACCTGTTTTGGGAATCGAACCCTTGACTGTCAGTTAAGCACCAAATCGCCAGCACTCTGAGGGTTGTTGGTTACGATTCCATCACTAGTTTTCTGAACTCTGTGAATCTGCTCAATCTAAAAAAGTTTTTCTCAAAATAAAAAAGACGCTGTTCATATTCACTTTCCGAATGACCGAAGAAACTATTTAAATTATTGTGGATTGGAAATATATCATTTAGGGTACATCTGTCTTATTTTATTTTGTGAGGGTTAATAGAAAGAATATAGACATGGAAAGTTAACTAAAACGGATAATAAAATGTAGAGATTTTTTTTTACTTGTCTACATCGTTATTCGCAAAACATTAGTAGTAGGGTATAAGGCTGTGTTATAGAGAAAAAAAAATCGCAAACCTCCTTCCGGATCTGAAGAACTCGGCTCAATAATGAACATAACGTCGTGGCGTAAATCATCCAATTGTTTGTATAAACGCCAGTTCAAATCGAACTCCCTCCCACTCTTTCTGGATCGAACCTGTGGAGTTTGGCGAATAGATCCAACACTCTACCTTCTGAGCGTAAGGAGGCTTTCACTTATTTTCACTTATGGAGAAATATGGAATGACCCCAAATTTCTCATGCGAAAACTCTTCAACGTCAAGCTAAATTAGAAATTATCTATAATTTTATTATTTTGATGAATCCGAAATCTGGTTTTGGCATATACATTTAATGTAAATATAGAAATAATCGATACAGATTATATATATAGATATATATATTTTGTACTCAAATATGATCTGTGATAATTTGAGAATTGTCTATTTATATGTTAAATATGTAAGCAAGACTTGTTGCCCTTGTCACCGTCTGAACTACAGCGTCATTGTTGCCATAGTGATATTCCTTGACAAGACGATTGACTAATTTGTCAATTTAGGTGAAGCTGGTGGATTGGACAGACATCCATAGATATCAGGATCAGATTTAGTATTTTAATAGGCGACAGACTCTTAATTGGCCTCATTAATACTTGAGTACTATTTTTACACGAGTTCCCCTTACCATCTAGGGCATTCTGTTCACAGAAATAATTGGTGACAGAATGCTTTGATAGACATCGGTCACAGTTATATATAATAAATAACAAAATATGTTTGATAGGATTTAAAATAGCCAATAGCTATTGAATACAGAACAGCGAAAACATAATGTTGTGTGGAAGGTGCATCAGCTATATTGTTGCTACAAAGGTGTTTGATACAAACACACTGACCATCTACATTATATAAATGTCTTCTGTGGGATTTTTATGTCTCGCTCAGCCTAAGTAGATCGTCTGGTTTATTACTGAACGTATAGAGTTTCAACATTAATTTCCAATCAAACCAAAAAACAGATAACGCTTGATATATGCCTTACGTAAAGTAGAGTGATTCCTAAACGAATTCAGTCAAATATATCCGGCTCTATGGATTGTACGACCGGTAAAAGGACACTTTCTGACAATTGCCAGCTAATCTGTATTGAATGGCTATTAGTCGCTCTCTTATTAAATTGACTAACAGATAATGTCCTATGTATTGACAAATATTGGCGACGATATATATTCTGCCGACATAATCTGACGTTAAGCACACGTATACTTTATAGTCTTATTTTGTATTAAGAGTATCTGTACCATCATTATCAGATCATATGAATTAAGAGACGTTGCCCCATATATATATGTATGTCAGAGAGCGATCAAAGCTGTTTTATTCTTCGAAATAATTACATCAAATATTCATTATGTCATGAATACACACATTGACGTCAGCGAGGACAGGGATATTTTCACACACAATTGCAGTTGAAACAGAAGACGATTATCGATTTATTCTCAAAGGACTGTTGTTTAAAAGATCCAGACTTTGTTGTTAGCAGATTCTTGTCCAAAATTGTTTGCCTGTTGGGTTTTAATTGTATGGGGTCAAATTACAGCTTTAGGAAGCGTTATATGTATTTAACCGGAAATAAAGAAACAATGTAGGACATCTAAAATACAGGCGAAGGGAGGATTGTGAAAATTGGATCTGTCGGCTGTCGATAAGGAGTGACATTTCTGATGAGATTCTCGGAAGAAACCTTGTATCTTTCCTGATTGACTCACTTCATTGCCATGATAACATTTGCCGCCTCCGTGTTTTCTGAATGTAACCTGGAATTAGTATCACGTCCAAAGGTCACCGAAGGCTTTGTCCACATTGCTGTCTGGCTGTATCGCAGAAAACAACCCCTTTAATATCGGATGATAATGAAAGGAAATTGATATACCCTACCATTTATTGCTTGCTCTATTGATCACAGATTTTTTTGATCTATCTGCCCTTTCTATCAATTAAAAATATCTACATTTACATACCGTTCCGATTCTCCTCATCCACAAGTCATTGATTGTATGCTTGAAGAATATAATTAAGAAAAGGTATTCAAAACATCTAAAATATCAGGCTTTGACATTTTATAAAAAGCTGATAAAAATCTTTCTGAATATAGTCAAATTTCGATGAGGTTAACATTTTCCTGCATATGGATAGGCCATACGCTGTGACTTTCCTGGCAAACAGCACTCCATTCTTAATTTTCAAAATAACTTGCCGGAGGCCAGGGATTTTGTTTATTACCAGAATTCAGGGATATTCATCCTATTCATCCTCTCGTTGGTTCACTTCTGACGACATTTTATGAAGCGTCTCAGCTAAGGAATTTGTTTGTAAAAAAAGACGATAAAAAACTTAAAAGATTCAGGCAATCAGGCTTTCCATTTTTAAATTGTAAAGGTTGAGTAAAACAACAGGTATATATACAGTTATATACAGTTAGAAGACACTATAAACACTATGAGGTGTTGATTATGTGAGCACATGAAAATATAGTGAGACAGTGGTCAGTGCTTTGTTTGTACATGGTTATGGTAGTATTGTAGATACGATTGATTGACCTTTTATTGGCTATTTGTGAAACCAATATAACGTGACATAATAGTAACAAGGGGTGTATATTACAACAGCAAGTGGTTTTTAACATGTTTATGTATTAAAGCATTTGAAGAGGACAGAATTATGTTTTGATTTAAAGTTGGCTCATGTTGGAATATCAGTAAACGATTCTTTTAATTTTAGTTTGGGTTCAGTACGGCTTCTGGCAAAGATATTGTACGAGCTTAGATAGGGATTGCGACTTGTTGTGTGACAGTGTTCCGAATGCTGAATTTTTATCTTAACGTCTTGCTATATTATGGTCTTCCATTCTGCGATGTCTTATGTTTCTCCTATATAGGTTGATGGGCATTGTCCGCATTGTATTAAAATAACTACATGTACATTAGTTTGTGCTGGTCTTGTACGAAAAGTATGACTCTAGTTTACGTCGACACTGGGAATTCCTTTATTTATCTGATTAATTTCTTTTTTCTTTATTAGGGAATCGGAAGGTATAAAGGGTAGTCATATAAAACTTCTACCATTCCGGAAAATGCGGATGACGAGTTCAAGCTATTGTTTAATAATCGTGACCTATTATTATGAAATGTTGTTAATTAAGAGAACTATAAAATAAAGTGGTGCGTAAAATCTGGCCTAATCTTTAATTGTATTTCAAAATAACTACATATGCTAACTATACTGATGCAGTTATCAATATATCATTTAACAATGCAGCGTAAGAACAGTCCGCAGATGTAACCTTGAAGATCTCATACATTTTAAACGCTATAAATATACCATAAACAAGCAGATTTTCTTAAAATAAGACCATTTGTGCATTTAATTCTGGTAAGACGGCTATAAATAACTCAGAATTGTATATCGGAATAAGAGAGTAGCGAATTTCCTTGGTATTGTGAAATTCGGAGTGTAAACAATATTGATTCAATTTACCAAAGGCATTTCCAGTCAGCGCCGTGTCGATCACCAGGGCAACGATGACGTCAAATCTGTTTTCACATCACAGTGAGGCCGAATTTTCACGCCGCTGGCTGCTCTGGTAATATGAATAAGAGCTCCTCACCAGTTAACCGATATTTTATAACAGGAACTTCTCACACCCAATTCGCTATAAACTTCTAAGTTAATTACCATTGTAACAAGATGTCATTTGCTCATCAGCTTTATGTAAAATGAGAGCTCCAGAATAACAGGCTCAAACATGAACAACATTACAGAACAGTTATTTCCATTTTGTATTCCTAATAAAAAAATAGCTGTACTTCGGCATGAATGTTTGCCAAATGCTAAAATTTATGCCATAAAACTTCACATATGTGACCCGGCATAGCAAAATGAGTCGCAGTGACCCTATTTTCTTAATTGATGTTTTAGTACAATCGAGAAGAC
>JAVFBX010115486.1:0-11669 GCA_034783855.1 Mopalia kennerleyi
TGATACCCCATCATTTAAAGTTTCACTGTTTCACAATGATATCCCGCCATTTACAGTTTTATTGTTTCACAATGATACCCCATCATTTAAAGTTTCACTGTTTCACAATGATATCCCGCCATTTACAGTTTTATTGTTTCACAATGATATCCCGTCATTTAAAGTTTAACTGTTTCACAATGATATCCCGCCATTTACAGTTTTATTGTTTGACAATGATATCCAGTCATTTACAGTTTTATTGTTTCACAATGATATCCGGTCATTTAAAGTTCAACTGTTTCACAATGATATCCCGTCATTAACAGTTTTATTGTTTCACAATGATATCCCGTCATTTAAAGTTTAACCGTTTTTACAATGATATCCCGCCATCTACAGTTTTATTGTTTGACAATAATATCCCGTCATTTACAGTTTTATTGTTTCACAATGATACCCCGTCATTTACAGTTTAATTGTTTCACAATGATACCCCATCATTTACAGTTTCATTGTTTCACAATGGTATCCCGTCATTTACAGTTTCATTGTTTCACAGTGATACACCGTCATGTAGAATTAAAGCATGCTATTTATTGATTTACCCTTCAATTACTGACTGTTATTTACAGTTTTAATGTTCAACAATTACAGCCTGTCACGTTCAGTTTAGTTCTTCAACAATTACAGCCTGTCGTTTACAGTTTAATTCGTCAACAATTACAGCCTGTCGTTTACAGTTGAGTTCTTCAACAATTTCAGCCTGTCGTTTACAGTTTTGTTCTTCAAAAATTTCAGCCTGTCGTTTACAGTTACATTTTTTTTTAAAATTAATATTTATTATCTAGAGTGTTATCAAAAAATGTGAAATACACTCGAACGTCACAAACCTCCTAAAGGCGCCACTCAGAAAGTCAAAGGCAACAGTTCCATTTCAAGCCCCGCAGCTACTGTATTAGATAAACAGACTATATATTGCGCCATACAGAAAATAAAGATAACATAATAAGTGGCAAGATCTAATCTCAGTTAATTTATGACTGTTATCGTTTGGCTACATCGAGTAGTTAATGCTGATACTTCAATTGATGCAATATTACAGCAATATCTTTTCGTAGAAGGAAATAATTGTTTAACCAATAAGCTACTAAATTGCTTGTTTTCAACGGTATATGACAACGGATGGTCTACTTCTTTATTACCCTGATTAATAGACGATTAACCAACCGGAAGCCTAGTAAAAATCCCCTTTGCGGTAGTCGTTGTCAGTTGATGTGACTCTCTGATGTACCTGTGCCGGCTGTGAGATATTAAATGTAATAAAGGTACCTAATAAAGGTAATTCCCTGAAACTGTAAAACAAATCTCACCGCGATAACTCACCTTTAACTGGTGTTTGACAATGTACTCAAAAGTACTGTATTCACATTACGACTTTGTGCTGTGATCTGTGAAGCGTACACAATAACGTCAACCTTACGCTTTAAAATGACCGATCTGTCAGGGATAGAACAAGCCCATCGGACTTCATTCCCACCAAATACTGTATTTATTTTACGTATTGCTTTCGTCATTATTTTACTATGATGAATTAAAACATACAAATAATAATAGTTTTACCCTCTTTAGGCAAATTAATTGAGGCATTGCTCAATTTATTTATAGCTGAAATCTTTCGAACTTGGTAAATCTGGATAGCGGTTGGATGTGATTTGTTTTCGATAGTTTTTGACATATCAGTGATGCTTTCTATCAAGATAGAGTCTACATCTCACTGTGAGGTACTTGTCATGTGATTCACCATTGATCCAGAATTATCAGATTCACAACTCGTAGATAACATGCTTGATAATCAAGCTGACATTAAATAGACAAACAACAGGCAAATAAACCATATTCATTTAAGTTAATAAGCTGTATAATTTGAGGATATAATTAATTGCTACTTCCTGTGTGTTTCGTTAGTTAAATGACAAGATTTTTTGTAAAAACATCTATTTCACTGTCAAATATGTTATGGCTTTCATGCTATTTTTGTACCGTTTTGAAAGTACCCAACAGGGACAGAGCTCTGTACAGCGGAATAAACAATGATATATACCTTATAACTCCAAATCAACAAAACTTAACACTTAAAGTGCGTTTTTCAGCTTTGTTATATCCATTTGTTATACATTGTTTCGGCCCGCGATGGCTTTTGGTTTTAGGCGAGAGATCTTCGTTGAGTCTGTCGAATTTTTTTTCATCATAGCTTTAAATATTTGAGATGCCTTTGAATGTATGAATACTAGGAGCTTCCTTAATGTTTTCTCGTACACAAATAGCCCCATACCCACGGGCTTCATGCTCTGGTAAGCCAGTGGAGCATGATTTAGTTGACACTTCGCTTAGCATACATTTGTTATGAAAACTCACAGCGTTTGTATATATATATATATATATATATATAGATTGACAAGACGTAGAAAATGTTATTTTGATATAACTATACGTTTTGAAGACATTCTCCTGGCTCTATTAAATGGGATGTTTAGTGACAGTAAAGCGATTAAGAACGTATTAATATTCAGTTTTTGACAAGCAATGTCACACCCTGTACATTGGGGGAAATTACATATTAAAGAAAACACACACCCGTAACGCACGTGCACTTTAAACCAACACACTCAATAACTCTGACGGTCAAGGTTTGGATAAAAGAAATGCTTTTGGATGATAATTCCAAAGTTGTGAGTCTACAATTCTGAGAAATAAGAACAGCCCAGTCCAAACAGTCATAGACGTAACTCTAGGCTCTACATCAAACTCATACATTTCTTCAAATGTCACCAAAAAATTTCACTAAAACGTTAGTTGCATGCCGGCATAATATTTCACTTTACTTCACCGAGTTCCACTTTATTATTATTCAGCAAAGATCCTTAACAGATACATATTGCCGAAGTCCACTTTATTATTCATCACCGATCCTTAACAGATACATATTGCCGAAGTCCACTTTATTATTCATCACCGATCCTTAACAGATACATATTGCCGAGGTTCATTTTATTATTCTACATCATTATGAAACGTCCTAGAATAATGTTAAGGCTTAATTTAATTTCACTTAATTTAAAAAAAATTAAAATAGAAACATAAGGTGTAAACGCGAATATCAATTTGCCAATATGAGCAATAGGAGTTTCCTGATGCATTTGAATAAGCTACATCTGAGCAACAACAAACTCAGATAGTACATTTGACTTCCGTCACAATTAGGCTTGGTAATTCAGCCTTCCAGCCGAAGAATGTGTCAACACACTCTAACTGAACACAATTCCGTAAGGCTAACTAAACACTGACTAGGCTTACAACAACTGGTTAATTAGAACATATTTACCAGATTTATTCTCACCATAAAATGATTCCCGCTTTGTAGTAACAGGTCCAACTTCTATCATTAGTGTTTTAAAATAAAATATATCAGTTTACTCAGAAATTAACTAGAATTAAGTAACCTATAGCATATCTAGTTTAAAGTAAACTTTGAGCTAAATTGACAAATTAAAGAAGAAAAAAATAATAATGTTTTCGTATATTTGTCAAATAAATACCTAATAAAAGAGGACAAAGAGTTGGGTTTCAGACACATCTGTAAGACTGGGTGATCCCCCTTTACACAATGCCTGTACCAACGAACCGTTTTTGTCGTAAGGCTTCTCTATAGATCCATGCATAATAAGGCTTCGGAGGGAAAACGATTCCATAAACAACCATAGTCTTTTCTAAAAAGAAAAGGTATTATAAACGAATTATATTTAATAAGGTGTCAATTTTATTTCCTTCTCGTTACCTTATGTCTTTGTTGTAGCAGTTTAAGAACTCGATCGTACGTCCAGTGGCGATACATTCTTAACAATGTCTGAGACAAGTCAGAGAACAATCAACCATTGTCCCGTTCTTTTGGTTTATTTTAGTTTCTTTACACGTTGGTTAAAACGACTTTCTATCAAAGGTCATGTGTGCTCCCGGACTAAGGGTCGTTTATCTTAATGCTCTATCCATATCGGACAGATCATCTGAAGACGGAATGCTGTATGAATACTAAGTAGAGTATCAATTCTGGTTATCTGACAGTAATATCATACTTTGGCTTGTGAAAGTATTTCGGCGCACTACATTTTGTCTACTGAACATGATAAGCTATGTCGGGAGGTGTGAAGGCAGTATTACACGACCCAGAAAACGTGTAGTCACAGAATCTTTCTTATGATAGAAAATAGTCAAACAGCGTGATGACACTTTTCAATATAACCCGTATCTCTTGTTGCTTTAAGCCTCAGCACGTTGATGATAAGAATAGACGAGTTAATGGAGTTGACGGAAGTAGAAGACCAAACTAGCCAAAGTTTCTGAGCCTATCCATCTGTTCCACAATGTTGCTTTATATTGCTGTTCCTTTACAGCAGAGTTCGGGTCCTCAAAGATACCTTAGACGGAGTCGCTTCCAGGAACAATATTAAAGGTCGCATGTACCGAATGTATTATCCGCCAGGCGACTCCGATCTATTTGCACTATAATGTAGACTCTTAATGGAGATGTTTATTTTGTTTCAGCTAGATGCACGATGTGTTAAAAATAAATCTGCCGTTTATATCCCGATCAATGACATAGTATCACCATCAATTATGTAATTGTATTTGTAGGTTAACTAATGGTTCTTGGATACATATGTGTTAGCCCTAAAACATCTAACATTGAGAATGATCATCAATCATTTGACGACTTGTGTTTTCTCGTTGCGGCATGGGATCATCTCAGTCGCTAGAACTGTTAATGAAAATACATTCAAGCTAATAAAAACTAAACCATGGACCTTCACGTGGGAACTTTACCTCTGTATTTCGCTTGTAGGCCCCACGTGCATACACGTGACATGTATATACTGACCGTAACTAATCTTTCGCTCTGTGAATGTGATAAACATTTCGTTTTTTACAGTATGTAATGGATCATAAAACGTGTTTAAACTTCAAAATGTACAAATGACCTTTAACCTGCATGCGAATATGACCCGCTGCATGTATATAGTCGTTTACCTTTTTATTTGTTTTCTTTGCTGGCCAGTGTTAAGATGCGTGGACACATTGTTACATACGTTTATCATACTGCTCATTGTATCTGATTACATCATAAAGTACGGGTTAATAGGATTGATGCTTTGCTCGTTCAGTTCAAAGCCGTTTTTAAGGATACGAAGGTATTTTGAAAACTTGTTAAATCGCTCTACTAAGCCATCAATTTCCTATCACTTACATTGGTGAGGCATTGTTGTTGGTGTTTAATGGTATTTAATTAAAAAAGGAGATCTGCTTCAACAACAGGTGGGCTATAACATAATCCTTAAATGTGAAAGTTTTCGCTTTGTTGGAAACTTAATATTCCACACTTGTTAAAGTAAGGCCAGTAAAAATGTTAATCAGAGCCCAGCTGTAATAAAGGATTGTTTTATGTTATTTACAGATATAGCCGTCTTGGGTTTGTCTTCCTCTATCTCATCACACTGACGAGTGGACAGCTGACATTTTCCGGAACACCTGTGGATCAGTGCGTTCCGCCAGGTGAGATTGCCAATTATGACTGTTATACAGCGCGTCAAATTGTCTTTTGTGTTGGGAGCGCATCAAATTAGTGCCGAGAGAGAGCTTTATAGCTAGAGTTGAGGAGGACATGTTTATATGGACTATCAGGAAAGGGAGGACTTTGGTAAAACAAATTGACCATTTTAAGAAGTGGCAAAACTCACAGAATTTTTTTTACTAATACACTTTTACCAGTGGAACGTCTTTGTTTGGATTATAAGCAAAGTGTGATACTAGCCTACAGCATGCATCCAATAAAACGCACTGGCTTAATAAGGAATGGCCTCCAGCTAAACTGGTTATGTTTCATGGTTCAAACGTTGGAAACTGATGTTTAATTCTATAAAATGCAGAAATGCACCACTGTCAAGAAATGTAAAAGCATTCTAATTTATATGATGTGAATCCATTGAGACTGACTTCCACATATCATCATTTATATCATGCTACTCGCAACTACTACGAAAAACAAAAACAAAACATTTAACCATTTTTAAGCCAAAATACTCGCCAGTAGAATGTTGGATGGCTTAGAATAGCGGATTAAACGTAATCAACTAAGATGTTACAACGAACGAATGTCACATCATGCTTCGTTAAGTGCGTAGGCGGGAAATCCGCATGGGGGGCTTTGATAAGACCTTGTCTAGTCATTATCCCTGGGGTCAAACATCATCGAAAGCCTGGTAAAGAATCAGATGGTATCAGCACTTTCTCCTGAAGACGTAGCGGTTTAATCAGAAGATGTAATATAGGGACAAATTCGACAGTTGACTTTTGCTGGATGTTAAAGGGCATGGGACAGGTGCATTTGTATAATAGCTTTCATCTGTTTTGGTTTTGAGACGACCAGCTGGAGAATGACAACAAAATCTATTTAATATTTATTGAAACGTTCATATATATAGAACAAATAGTAAAACTGTTTTGAGCTATTCTATCTCATGGCTACTGTTTATTGGCTTATCTATGCCAAGCGAACAAGAATAGAGAAGTGTTGAGGCTCTCTCTGTCATTACAACCGATAAATGAAAGAAGAAAATCAACGCGTATCACGCGGACCATTGCCCCACAGAAAACTGTATAAAACTAAACCCACGGCGGTCGGAAACACGTCCCGGTGACTACCTTGTAAGGCAGAGGTCCACAACGAGGTACATCGATGTACAGCCACTGACGCCGACCGAATGCATCGATCAGGGGTAATGTTATTCCGCTTTTTGGAAAAAGCAAACGTTGAGGTGTATAGTTGTTGAATAAATAGATCTGCAGAGCAAATACGTTTAAAGTTTGGTATAGTGGAGACAGCATGATGTAAGTTGTGTCGCAGAAACTATATAAAACGTGTATAATCTGTAAACAAAAGATTTAGTTGACAAATGATAGTCAACACCCATTGCCCTCTATTCTCACCCCAATTTTATATTTGTCTAAACTGTCACCTTAAAAACAAAAAAACTCGACATAAATTTATCATGACAAATTAGAGAAATGTATCTTAATCGTCGCATGGGCTTTTCATGACATAGTCTTTAACATCTAAATTAGACGTTTTGTTTGTGAGTATATGTAAAAGTAACTTTTGATCTATTACAAGAGCAACGTCTCAAACTGTTATCTCACAACTGAAAATCTATTTTAAAAACACAGCATGTTAGTTAGGAATCTTGGTAAACTCTTTAAGTCTTAAATCACTGTACATTGCAATTCACACTTTATCAAGGCGGGCACATTTATCTATCAGGAATGCAGTGTTACATTCTTCTCAGATTTAACTTTTGTTTTAAAATTACACGTTACGCTCGAATATATGTAAATACTAGTAGTCGGCAAGCGTATACAATACTTACAGTTTTACAAGGTTGGTTAATCAAACTTTATTTCCTTCGACTATCTTCTTTTGATTTCCTAAAAAACAATTCTGCGACGTTTTCTTAGATTTAAACGCCTTAGAAATTTGAATAGTAGTCTTTTTGTGTTTGTCATTTTTTAAGGACATGGTCATAT
This sequence comes from Mopalia kennerleyi, assembly GCA_034783855.1. Lineage (NCBI taxonomy): Eukaryota > Metazoa > Mollusca > Polyplacophora > Chitonida > Mopaliidae > Mopalia > Mopalia kennerleyi. The sequence goes on from JAVFBX010115486.1 coordinate 7,615, forward strand.
TCACATGTTAAGTAGTTTGGGTTCTAGCAGATTCATTTTATTAATTACATGCCATCATATCCTTCATTTAAATAGGGACTATTATAAATCTTTACCCCGTAAACAGAAGTGACTCTGGCAATCCCGGGGTGGATGTTACGAAATTTCCTCTAGGTTTCCACCAAATTTAAGCAAGGGAACAGTGTGAAATTGACCGTCCGTCGTCATATAATTGATATAGCTGTGAGAACGACGTGAAACCCCAAATTAAACAAACAATCAAACAAACCTTTATAAAGTAAACCTAACTGATTAACCTATTTTCTGTTTTAGGTCAATGTCGGTCAAACAGTGATGTTATATTCGTAGTGGATGTTTCGGACAGTATTGACAGAGAGAGTTTAGATCGCCAAATTCAAATAATTCTGAATGTCATTGATCAACTGTACGTGAATGAAGTGTCTGGGTTTAGAGTCGGTGTTATATCCTACAGCAGTGACGTAGAAGAGACCATACCATTTGATACAGATGTCAACCTGTTGATTCAGAGAGTCCGGAGTCTGCGGCACCCAAGAGAAGGGACTAATACTCAAGCGGCTCTTGCGCGTATGCGTCAAATGTTTCAACGCTTTGGGAAGCAAACTAGCTCATCCATTGGAATTCTTATGACTGATGGTGGTTCGTGGGATCCTCGAGCCGCAGAAAATGAAGCATTTCTGGCGAAACAAGAAAAAGTGACAATGGCTACCGTGGCTGTTGGGTGTCTCATCAATACAAATCAGCTGGAAAGTATTGCCTCGGAGCCAATGTACAATTTCAAAGTGGACCACATTGGTCTGGTTCAACGTTTAGTCTCTCGACTGACCACAATTCTATGCCCTGTTGGAAACGGTAGGTATATTGGAAGTTATTTACAGGCTTTTGGAATAATATGTTGCAAGCAGTCGTGACGGTTATAGTGCTTTGGCGTTAAGACGAAATGTTTGTTTATATCAAGTTTTACCACCATGTCAATGCCAGTCAACTTTCCACATAATGGTGATTGCGGTGCAAGTTATAGTTCAAACAAAACTAAAAATGAGCTGCTGAGGTTTAAAGTTAAAATTCCAACAGCCCCAAGTTGAAAGAGACGCTATAACCGCAAATCAGCTTCCACAAAACTAGCAGGAAATTGCCAAATGATTGAAACTATTATCTGTTAATTGATTTTATATAACAAAAACATATTAAGAAGCATAAGACATACATTAAGCTAAAAAGCTTATACTGTATGTATAAAATTATAAAATTATCATAATGTTTTTTGATTCGATAACATAATTGTAAATATAACATTATTATAAAAGAAAAGATTAGATAGACGGGTGTAATAAGTTAGTAATGTATATCAACTAATTAAAATCGGTATTAGTGCTGAGTAATGCAAAATAACATTTTGACTTGTTTTGTGGTTTGCTGGCGGTTGCTCCGCTGTTCGTGGTTGATCGGCCGTTATTTAATTAATATTGTCTTTATATAGTTCACTATATTGAGGTAGGAAAACATTTCTAAATGGCCTGTTATCGCTTAATACTTTGCTGTAAGCCAGTATAAATTGTTATTAAATATTAATCGATCCTTTTATATATTTTCAGAGGTGGATACAACCATTCTACCGCCTCCTGGTACCCTTCCTACGGACTTCACTACACGCAGACAGGACACTAGGCCTCCATCCTCAGGTACAGACAGTACGCCTAGCGCAACCACGACTCGCGCAGTAACGCCTGCAACAACCATGAGCGTCACTCAACCACCCACAGCAAGTGTGCCGCCAACCCTCTCAACGTCAGTGACTGGACGTGTGACAGTTACTACTCCAACGTCTTCCACTGCGGCCTCAACGCCTAGCGCGGCAACAACTAGAACTCCAGGGACACCAATATTCCGTCCCACCTCTACGCCTTTCGTTGCATCCTCAAGCATAAGCAGCGCTGTACCGACAACAACGGCTACTACAAGTACAGGTAGTATTACACAAATCACATCAACTGCCTCCACGCCACAGACGCCACAGACATTCGCTACTAATCCCAGCGTACCGCCTATCATTGTTACAACGGCGCGTGTCACACCTCCAGCAGCCTTTACGCCTCCATCCATCTTCACAGAAACAACACCACCAATCAGAACAGCGTCTATCCCAGCAATAACTACCACAGCTGCTAGACGCAGTCCCAGTACGATAGAGAGCTTCACTACAGCGCCTTCAACGCAAAGCACAGGTAGTTCAATGGCTTCATCCTCCCCCGTCACACCTGATGTACCCACACAGCCCATAACCACGCCAAGCCAGCGAATATCAGGCGCTACATCAACTCAAGCGAGCACACCAAGCGAGACCCCAACTACAGGGTTCCAGCCCACACCAAGCGCAACATCACAGCCAACAGACGCTAGCACTGTCGGCTTTTCAGCGACCAGCGCTTCAATAGCATCATCGACTTCACCGAGCGCTAGAAGCACAACCCAGCGACCACCAGACGCAACAACTGCGGCTTCCACAACTCCTGTAACTACACGGAGTTCACCTGTTACAACACCGGCTATTGCAATTACACCTTCTACTGCTGCTGTTACCCCGTCTGCGTCGCCTTCGTCTACTGCACCACCGCCTACTGTCGTTGTGACCTTATCGACAACGCAAGGAAGGGCCTCTTCCTTGGCGACCACCACATTACCTTCAGCAACAACTAGTACAGCGACATTAACGACTACAACCCCACGCAGAATTTCGCAGCCTAGTACAACGAGTGACAGGACCATCGGTCCGTTCACCACTCCTGTCACGCTATCAACACGAACAGTTTCGCTACCTTTTACAACCCCAAGTCCCGAAACACCAAGACCTCCTGTAGATATTACGGAGGTGGTAACTTCTGTGCCTTCTACAATTTCCGAAACAGAGGGTACACCTTCTATAATATCTACAACACAAGGTACAGTAACACAAAGTACAAGCACAACGATAGTTGATATAGCTACTACAGCGCGAAGCTTAGGTACAACCACCCAAAATACACTTACAACCCAGCCTGATAGGCAAACTCCAGGTGGTACGTCAACTGATACTGTCATATCTGTTTCAGAACCGGGGACAACTTCTTCCTTTCCAACACCGTCTTTTCCAACATTATCCCCATCACAACCTTCAACGACCACACGCCCAACTATTACAACACAACGAAGTACTTTTAGCACACCAAGCAGGGAAACTCCATTTCCGGCCGTGAACATAACAGAGTTCATGACCCCAACCCAATCGACATCAGGTATATTTAATATATCTATAGTGACAAATATTGTCACTCAAAATACAGAAAGCACATTTACCTCTGATCAAACTTCACCTAGTTTAGTGTCCACAACAGAAGCTATCCGAACACCGGTCCCACAAACACCCATAGTGACAACTGATCAAATTTCCACATTACGATCTTCCGTCTCACCAACTAAGTTGGATACACAAACGACTCCACAGAGCACTCCTAGTATGATCTCATCCTCATTACAAAGCATTTTGTCAAGTACTTTAAGTCGTAGAACACCTTCAATGTCCACAGTTTCTTTCAGTGGACCACCTAGCGCGGATACACGTACACCACCACCTACGACAACTTCCAGATCTACTTCATTGCCATCAACGTCAAGTACACAAAGCATAACTACGTCACCAGTAAGCAATCAAGAAACAACAACAGTTTTGTCATCCACTAGTACACAAAGCACAGAATCACAATCCACACCATCACAGCCCACACGTTCTACAGGTCTACCGCCTATTACCACGCAAACAGTTCCAATAGTTAGAACACAAAGCACAGAATCGCAATCCACACCATCACAGCCCACACGTTCTACAGGCCTACCGCTTATTACCACGCAAACAGTTCCAATAGTTAGAACACAAAGCACAGAATCACAATCCACATCATCACAGTCAACAACAGCACAGCCCACACCTTCTATTTCCACGCAAACAACGCCAATAATTAGCTCTGGAAGCACGGTCCCAACAATAGCCTCTACTGACTCCA
>JAVFBX010115597.1:0-15943 GCA_034783855.1 Mopalia kennerleyi
CTACACATCAGTTGGATAAATAATGGGCATCCATAGTTTTGACTACCGGTAACAAAGTTTGAAAGTAAGTTTTGTTTTCCGCTCTTTAAAAAAAATGCTTATGCTTCGATATCTGTAATTGAATAGTTATTCAATGTGTCTATGTCAAGAAATTATGCACAAAAGGTTTTTATTTTGTTTGAATACTTCAACTGATTGTAAATGTTAATGTTGATAATAATTATTAAAAATCTATATCTTATGGCTTAATTACTGTATTAAGTACAGAGACTGTTCAATATAAGGCCCAACAAAACTAAACAGACAGAATGGCAACTATGATTGCGCAGACGGTTTATATAGAAGAAGAAATTAATATCACTTGCAGGGAAACAAGCAAAGACATACAGTAGCTATATAAATGTTAGTCACAGAACAAATAACAAACAGAGGTTAAAGGTTAAATAGACAAGAACTATATTAGCACATCAGTAAATAAACAACACAATACATGAACATGATTTGGACAACAACAACATCAAACACAGTGCACATTGCATATATTTTAAAATCGACATGCATAAAAACAATAAAGTTAGATATTGAGGTGAATAAAAATAAAATTTTATCCTTTAACATTTTGCAATTGAGGGCTATTTTGATGTGCAAAATATTTAAAGTTAAGCTTATATTAAACAAAGATAAAAGGTAAATGTTTTTGATCGGTGAGTGGCCAGAATAAAAATTCTGTTATACATTTATATTCTCGTTGCATTTTATGTGCTTTTGATAACTACGTGTAAAGTGGTACAAATACAGTTAACATATGTTTATGAAATACACATCCTACAAGTTCTTCTAAGGGCTGCAATGTCTTACATCTCTAATTATAAGCTTTACATGTCAATTATAATACCAGTAATCATCACCAAGATTTTTATTTATGCTATCGCTGCTTACATTTTTGTCTGATAAAGTAATTAAAATGAAAACAATGTTTAGCATGGCCAAAAGTTCTTTATTTCTGATGTATAATTGTCAAAGAAAATCCCAACGTATCGGATAATACAGTCAAAGAAATGAGTCGGACTTCTGGAGCAGAACTGCATACATTTACCTACTTTATCGAAAGGGGGAATCTACATGCATCGTAAACTAAATTACCTCCACTCAAACAGATTCAAAATGACCTGTCTTTTTATTTCCATTCAATTAAGCTCAGGCTTGATCACTCAGAGAAATGAGTTTTCCTTTCGAAACATAAAGTGAAAACTATAAGGAAGACATTGACATCACTTTACATTATAAATCATGGTGAAAGTATGGTGTCCAAAATGGTCATTTTGCTTCACTTTTTAAATAACTAGGTGTCCAATTTGGACAGTTTTCCTATCTCCTGCATGTTAAAGGTTCTTAAAACAGGGCGTCCAAATGAGGCAATTGTTTACTTCAGGTTGTCCATAAAGACATTTGGACGGGTGGACGCCTAAGCTCTTGCTTTACATGAACCCGGTTTCCTTTAAATGAAATTAAACTTCCAGTTATGGGTAATTATTTTCTTGAATGCTTAAATAAAGTAATTAAAGTGGAGGCCTGGGTTCTAATAACTCAAATATCACTTGAAAGGCAACCATTTAACATACTGAAATATGGTCAGCAATTATAATTTGTTTATTTAGTTAAGTTGTCAGTTTGGGGTAGGGCCACACCTGCTCATCATGTGATGTGACTTACACTCTTTCTGTCTCCTACTGTTCAATAAATGGAAAGTGTTATTTAACACCAGTGTAAATCTTGAAAAGCATTATGTTATGGACCTTCAAAATCGTAGATTTACACCTTAAAACAGAATAGAATGGCTATTAGATGCACATAGTGCTGCACATTCCTGCCGAGTATTGAGTGGGATAGCCCAGGAAAAAAAAATATAAAAAGATTTTTAACATGAATGACACAAGACGCATTTCTATATTCCTACTTCTGATGTACTTTGGCAGGGGGTATGGGAGGCTGTGTATTTTTTCTTGCCTTACCTAATTGGTTAAGGATCTGTTAAGCTGATCTAATTGAGCATGTTTAGACATAGGAACAACAGAATAATACAAAATGGATGCAAGCCCTTATAAGAGACACATGTAGGAGGTGAATTCATTGGGTTAACTGGACCTGGGATTACTATATACATTATATATACATTGTATATTGTAATCCCAGACTGGACTAACTACGTCTACAATTAGTGTTTTTTGTAAGGCGACTTTTTAATACGTCGAAGCATACCTGCGTCTGAGTTTTCAGCGCTGGCAGCCAGGTCGACAAGCCTCTGACCAATGGTGGAGGGTGTGGGTGAGGAGGTCATACTGCTTAACGGTGAGTGGTCGGACTTCTCTTTTGATCTGGAGATTAATTCGTAGACATCGGGAAGTTCTGTGTGTGGCTTGTAGCCTGCTTCGTCAAAATCTGGTTTATCTGCGTGATGAGAGTGTGCATTCCCATTGCCATCATCAACATGGTCAATTCCATCTTCCTGGTCAGATATTTCTGAAGCAGACGTGTTTCTGCCTGTTGAAAGAGCAGAAGTAGAACTAAATGTAGGACGTGAGGAGTTCAGACCAGAGCTAGACTGAGCAGTGATAAACATTTCTTCATCCTCGTCTGAGTCTGATTCTACGTAACGTTTGCTGCTGATTTTGTGCACACTTGGGCTATTAGTGATGTTATTGTTGGTGTTGTTGTTGTCACTGCCATTGTTAGTGCTATGAGATGGAGACACTTGGATATTGTTTTTGGCAAGTAAAGTTGACAATCGTTTTTTGTCAGTATCACCAGGGACGCTGACTTCGCCAATACTTGAGCAGTCACTTGATGATTCGGTTTCCGCTTGGTTAACAGTGCCAACTCTTTTCACTGTAATCTGGTCATGTCCATCCTCTTCTGAAACAGATAAAAACGCATATTTAAATTTGAGCTATATTTTAAAAAACACATTTTATTTAATTGCTGCATAGACTTTTCATTTGCATTTAATCAAAAAAACAATAAACACATTCTTCAGCGAATTAGATTTTTTTTTTCCTGTGACATAAAATTGAATCAAGCCTTCAGTTCACATACTGGCTCGGAACACGCATCAACTTTTGTGCTTAAAATTTAAATAAACTTAATTTCATTTAACTCTATTCCAGTTACATGTTATTGCATATTCGATACTGTTACGGACATCAAAGTTATATGTAAATAATAAATGTTCAGAAAGAAAACTGGTATGCAATTGGGTGGGAATCAGTGCAAAGCAAAAATTGTTCGAAAATGCTCGTGGTTATATACGCAAGGCTTGATGAAGTTGTGGCATAAGCATGCAATTAGACAATTCTTAGTATGGCATTCATTGGTTGGATTTAGAGCAGGAAATTGCTGATATATAAATATAAACAAAGTGCATTTACTCAAAAATCTTGCTGCAAAAACTATAATTTGTAAAAAGGAAAACTTATTGAGCAAACTAAGGTACATAACACTCAAGAACATCATGGCCCTATAATTATCCTCTTATTCAATTGAATATATTGTATTGTCTTTCTGATGGGATTGCTCTATATCAACCCCTGTCCCTTCCAGGATTTGAATGATTTCAGCTCAAGTGAAATAAAAAAGTATATACAAAATGAAAATCATAAAATCCATGCAGATGAATTCTAAATAGTATCGTTTTTAAAAAAGAAAACTGAGTAAAATTAAAATCAAAAATGTCATATTGATCCAAAATTAAGAAAACTTCTTGCCTAGGGTAAAGTTATAATAATATCGTTTTGGAGGTCAGGTTGACATAACTCACTGATGTCAAGAGATGTCAATTGTTCAATTTCTGAGCCCTATAAACTTTGTATTATACATTATGGGTTGATCTAGTTAGAGTTTCACTCAGAGAATGATACAGTATTTGTTAGCATAAGCTTTCTTTACAACTGATACAAAGAGTCACATCTGTGACACTCTAACAGTAAGCATGGTCACAGAAAGGTTAAGGCAATTTTCAAGAGCAGTAATCATAAATTATGTTTATTGTTTAGGACTGAGACATGAGTTGTATTGAATGAATAAAACACAAACTCTTGAGCCACAAGCTTTTGGAGCACATGCTGCATGTGAAAAGGCCCCAGCATGTGGGCCGATAGTTTGTATTGTAAATGATTGTGTGGAGTTGCTCAGGAGTTTGAGTTTTATACATTATGTTGGTTAACATGCACAATCTTACAAGCCTGTTCTAGTAACTAGAAGCATGTGCTATAAAACATTGCACAAACAAACATATACATGTTAGTATTACACACGATATTAAGCTGATTATTCACGTAGACATACATGAAGGTGACACACAGAAGTGGTTGGGTGTAGAAAACGCCAGCTATGTTTTTCATTTGATGTAGCAATGGGTAGAGGGTAATACTTATTTCAATAATTATAAATTATAATACTTTTTATTCTACATGTACATACAAGTAAACAGACAATGATAAATATTCTTCCCTAAATAATGATGGAATATATCATTAATAAGTGTAGAGAGAGAAAAATGTGTGGGCAGTTATCAAACCTGAGATCTTTCATTAATAAGGACAACCATTCTGGATCAATAAGAATCTACTTTCCTGTGCCAGGGATACAGAGACAGATTACAGCCGAATTTGCGTAAAGGAAAATATTAAGGACTTTTTATTGTGAGAATATGCACCAAAGACGGGAAAGTATCAGCATAGCTAGCCAGCGATCTCATGTATTGAGTTTGGGATCCAGTGGTCGAACACTTTTTGTTGTTGCTCTACATTATTAATAACATACAATCAGAAACATGATAATCACAAACAAGCTGCTTGAAACATTTACAGCTATAAACATTTGGTAAAGTTTTGCACTTTGAATATTTTAAAACAATGAAGTGCCAAATACATGTACATACTCCAACAGTTGTTTCAGAATCAATATGTGGATAGCGTGGAGAGATTGTGATGGAAGTATACCTCCTGTGTACGGCATAAAGAGGACTATCTGAAGATATTATGAATAAATCACCCAACTGGAAATTTGGCAACAACTATATCCTTAAGCTTGAGAAAGGTGCGAGTATCTGCACTGAAACGCTGCCCGATAATAAATATAGAAGTTGAAATGTTATGTTACTGTTACTGCTTCTAAATGCCACTAAAACAAGTTAACTATATCCTTGCAAATTAAATAACCAAGTTACCCATAAAGTTTATTTATTGCACTGTACAATGTTTCAATAAAATTAATTGCTCCCTTTGAATTGAAATATTGAAACATGTATGCAACAAATACATCCATCAGGAATCTGTTCTTCTAGATAAACACCAAGACCTTAACAGCACTTTTGCTCAATTACTAATAGGAGACTGGGATTGTATCTATGCCATTAAGGTACTCATTGGAGTATACATTACGTGGCTCAAGGATATTTGACTTATACGATAACTATGTAATCCATAGATACATCTACTGACAAATGTTAAGTGTTTAGCTCTGTTATAAAAATAATGTGCCGCCATTGCTATGTGAAGACAAAGTGTCCCACCAGCCTAGTGAGCCACCGAGTTACTCTGACAACAGAGTGCCACACCAGCCTAGTGAGCCACCAAGTTACTCTGACAACAAAGTGCCACACCAGTCTAGTGAGCCACCAAGTTACACTGACAACAAAGTGCCACACCAGTCTAGTGAGCCACCAAGTTACTCTGACAACAAAGTGCCACACCAGCCTAGTGAGCCACCTAGTTACACTGACAACAAAGTGCCACACCAGCCTAGTGAGCCACCAAGTTACACTGACAACAAAGTGCCACACCAGCCTAGTGAGCCACCAAGTTACTCTGACAAAAAAGTGCCACACCTGCTAGAATCACATGTGATTGTCAAAAATAAAAAGCCAGATATAAGCACTTGTTCATCGTATCCGTCAGTACTAACACATAAAATAAGTAACATACTCTGTTAAAGAGACTCCTCGTCATGTATTTATTGAATATCAATAGGTCTATAAATATGTCCTCAACTTGTCACATGACTCTTATTTATTTTCTCTTCTGAGCCTGGACTTAAATCTACACTGAAATCAACAGGAATTCAACTCTGAATAAAATTTTCTTCGCCAATGATACAATTGTAACATAATCTATGTAGTGTTAATGAAAACTAATTCAGCTAAAAGTGTTATCAACACTGTCTATGCAAAAAAGTTTTTGGATTGATATATTGCTGTTAAATGTTGTACATAAAGCTATATCAATCATGGACAGGTGTGTCAGCCCAATTAGTGGAGGAAACCACCATCGGCGTCATCTGTAAAAACCAATCACAAGACAGGGTCATTTGTAACAACCAATCACAAGACAGGGTCATTTGTAACAACCAATCACAAGACAGGGTCATTTGTAACAATCAATCACACGACAGGGTCATCTGTAACAACTAATGACAAGACAAGGACCTCCCTCAGTACCGCCCGTCTGAGCAAAGAGGATAAATGTACACTGGACATTCTGCAGAAAGTGGAAGTTCTTGTTCATTGAACTTTTCACTTGGGATGAATTAAAAATTCAAAAACTACCCTGAACATCAGTATAATGTAGCAGTAAGACGCATGCCTCATTAACCACTATGCATCTATAAAAACATTTTATTTATTAGATAAAAGGAAAATTAGTATGTACAGGTTTAATCCACAATCACCATACACAGGTATACAAGACGATAAAATGCTGTTCACCTGAGTGAATCAATGCAAATAATATATAAAAGCAGTGTTAATACATGTAAAAGCTGAATGTGAAAGCAAGCCAATTTATATAAAATGTGCTATATATCTATATACATCAACTGCTAAGTGTTAGTACATCAAAAGCCAACTAAAACTATATGCAATTATATACGGCTGTATGCATTTCTAGAATGTCAACTATTGTAATGGGGATTAAGCAAAAGTTTGAAATCTGAAGTATGTAATATTATTGGATGTTGATAGTAACATTTTAACGTAATGTGTATTTTGTATTATCTAAGAAAGGAATATTGACAGTGATGTGGTTCTTCACTATGTTTGAACAGATTTCTGGTCAGAAAATTGACCAGACTAAGATTCATATGAGAATCAAACCCACATAGAATGATTTTGGTGGGAGATGTTTGCTGCTAAGGCCATCCATAATAGTTTATTTGTTTCCCGTAACCCTACATACGCCAAATTTTTTTCGATAATTTGTTTTTAATTTGCCGTTTTCGGGAAAGTGGGGTGATACTTTCCATAACTAGAAAAAGGAAAACCTCTTCACCAAAAAGGGATACCATTAAATAATTGAAGTAGCTTACAGCAAACCTAAAATAACAATTTTAAATCTTTATCTTTTTTCAGATATAATGCTCTTTCACTAGAATTTTAAACAAAAGTGTCTTTGATGTTATTGTTTAAACATATTAAACTATAAAAAAATTTTTTTTAAAATTCCTAGGTACCCTTTTTAAAAATATTTTTGTAACTAGAAACAAATATATATTTACACATGGCCTAACTATTTGGTGCCTCGTTTTGAGGGTCGTATAGAGCTTATATTTATGTTTAAAAATTCTACGATAGGATTCAGAATTTATCTTTTTGCTGCTATCAAGGTGTCAGTCAAAAAGCATTTGGGAAAAATTGATTATGTAAAATCAAGCTAAAGATATAACATTTAATTGAAATAAAACATTTCATAACGCCTTTGTTGTTCAGAAATATTTTACATCGATTTCATATAAAATGTATACAATCCAAAGATGTATGATGAAAATTCTCTATTTTTTTAATAAAATTTAGATTTAAAAAAAAAATAAATATGAAAGGTTTATTTTATGTCTGTTTGATTTCATTATTTGATAATTTGATTGATGTCTAATGCAATATTCAAAGGTATTTCAGGTTTATTCCTATGATTTTAATGTGACATTACATATGATATGAAAATTTCAGTATTGAGCATTATTGCTAATAAAACAGTGGTTGTAAGTCGAACCCAGATCTACGTGGACAGTCCGGTGTGGTGTACATGTTTTTAATTTTGTACAAAAAAGTATAAGTTTCATTGATGTGATAAATAATGGAATGCATTTTGAACTCGTTAGCTAATGAGCTAAAGGCATGTGTATCTAGACTGTACATCAAAGTGAATGAAAAAGGTGGTGTGAAATGGCTTGGTTGGGGTTTGACGTAAACTGTGAATTGAATGCAAGTTGACAATAAACATATAAGTTTTATTTCAAAAGCTTACCTTCAAATTACTATCTGTTTATTTCCACGCTCGAGTCAATGGACAGAAAAACTTCAATGCTTGCATAGGACAGCATACATTGAACACATGGTATAATCACAGTGAATAACATATAAGAGCAATAGCACAAATATATATAATGCTTAAACCGACCAATTCTCAATGACCGCTAAATGACTTTGCTTATAAATATATAAATAGCCTGATAAAATATCTGTAAAACCGCATACTGCTTCCACTGTTTTTTTTAAAGTTGTATTGGGTGTAATGCCATACTTAATTTTACTCCTATGATGTCATGTCTGTTCAATGGATGATGAAGTGCAAATCTGGCAACAAACTAGGACATGATATGCAGGACAAACCCATGGTTTGTTTGTACAGGGTCAAATGTTGCATCCAATGGTAATTCACTTAATATATGGTGGTGGATTTTCAACACCTTACACCATCTTTCTTTAAGGTGGTGAAAAACTGGGATAAAACGATGAAAGAATGGCCCCTGTTATTGCCAAGGTCCATAAGGGGACTTGAACCTGTGACAATACATAGCAGGAGGATCAGGGGCCCGTTCCACAAAGCCATCTATGCATAAGTTCATCTTAATTGCCATGACGACTAGTACTGGAGGTATTGTATCGTCATGGTATTTAAGATCAACTAAGGCTAAAATCGCTTTGTGGAACAATACTCAGTAGTCGGAGAAGCCAACCACTGAGCCACTGCTACAGATCCTGTATAACATACTACCACTTATCAGGAATCAGAACAGTGGGATCCTGTTAGCTTTAAGGTTGAAGATTCTCAGAGAAAAGGTGTATCTCATCAATCGTCTCAATAGGGCAGGCCGGGGCCGGCTGCACAAAGCACTATTGAATTTAATTTGTTTTTCGATGATGTCATATTGAAGGTCTATCTCTAATCCACTATTAGGGATTTAATCTGGTGTAAATGACTAATACTCTTTCCAGCACCTGGCCCCTGGCCTTGTCATTTCAGGAGCTCAGCCATGTGCTCTGACTGAGACTGAGGGCCTCAAACAATACAGCCTGCTTTAGTGCAATCGCATATGTAACAAGTATTTCTCTACTTCGAAATAACTACTATTGGGTTAAGTTTGGGTGTTAACATTTTAACTGATGTTGTTTCCTAAATGGCAATCATAGGTTATAATTGTTATGAATAAAAGAGAAATAATCTGATGCATTGTTTGTTTGATTGGGGTTTAACGTTATACTCAAGAGTATTTCACTTATATGATGACGGATTGTCCACTTAACAATGTTCTTTGCTAAATTAAGGTGGAAAACCGGGAAGAAACCTTGTAAAAACCACCCCAGCGATTGCCGAAGCCACAACGTGTGACTCACTCATATACCTGAGGGTCGACAGACGGACTCGATCCTGTGAACAGTAAATCGAAGTTGGCTTCTGTAAGCGAGCTCGCTTTAATACCACTAAGCCACGGCCGCGGGCCCCACCATTAATGAGACGAGGTTCACATATCAGAAGATGGATAACAAAGACGCTACCCAAACCAAGGGTGATCAGTGAAAAATATCATTAAAGATGAGACATAAAAAATCCAGAGCTACAGAAGATTAATTAATACAGCAGCACAGAGAAAATTCTGGAACTTAATTAACTTAATCAGCAGTGAAAAGAACAATGTTCTGACCAGATTTCTGAAACAAACTGCCCATGATTTCCAAAGAGTCATACAATGGTTGTGTTATATATAGGAGACTCTTATTCTGTGTCCAGGGTCCAGGTGCTCAAAAGAGTAGTAGACCCAAACATTGATCAGATTTAATCACTATTCACTTATCATACTTGATTAGAGATAGGCCTTCAATAGGGTGTGACGTCCTTTAATAGCGAATAAAATTGATTAACACTTTGAGCAACCGGCTCCATGATGGCTCAACAGCAAGGCAGCTGCACAGCAACAGGTAAAGCTATAGGTTAGCTTATATATTGACACGATTTAAGGAAGAGTCTGTTAGATCAAATAAATATATTTCTTAAAATAAATCAAACTAAACACAGATGTCAATCAAATTAAACTACTGACTAATCACATATTCCAGATTAACTCCCAGAGACAAGTTTTTATATAGATCTTTATCTCAAGTTGTTATGGGTAGTATACACATCTAGAGCATAGTGTTAGCCAGAGGGGTGTCTCAGTGTCTTTGAGACACCACAGAAGCAATTTGAGATACCTGGTTCGAGTCAAATTAAACATGGAAAGATAGAGGAACAGTAAAATGAGACACCCTGTTTCTATAAAAATGGTGATTTGACACACCCTCTTCTAGATTTCTGGCTAATACTATGATCTAGAGGTTATGACCATGTATATCCAGAAAACATGTAATAAATATGTAGCAAATAATATATTGGGCATAAATCAACCTCAAACTGTCAATAGTGTTATTTCAGACAAAGAGAAATTAACTAATGAATATAAATCTGCCATAAAGGAGAATAAGACAATTGAATATGACTTTTCTGTTTCTTCTGTACATAATTGGCTTAAATATTGTGAGAAAGGAGCAGTCAGATCAAATTAATATATGTACATTAAAATTCCTGAGATTTTAATTTTTGGTATTCACAGAAAAATTTAAACACAAAACTGAAATCTAATTGACTAAGCGCTTTAACTAATGAATTACATTTTAACCATGTAACCGTTGATAGAATTTACAAAATGATATTAATAAATCAACATTTGATCAAATCTGTAGATGTATAATTTATGTGTGGAATAAGAAATAGTGCTCCCATTTTTATGCAGGATTACAGCATTTGCAGTCAAAATTCCAAATATTTCAGGTGTGTGGGTGGACTGGTAGATTTCGAGTACAGACCTTACAGTTACATGTAGCCGGTTGATTTAGTCTTAACCCCTACAGAATATACTGTTTGCTACATATTAATCACAAAGTTAATTTATATTTTATGTACCACATAAATGGTCATTACCCATATTAACTCCACATTTAGAGATATTAAAACATTCTCTCTTGGGTTTGGCTAGAACATGAGATGATTCATCAGTTTAAATTAATCTACATCCCAGTGCCAGTGTGATTTCCTCTCAAAAATATATTTATAAAAGCTTTTCATATTTCTGAGCAATAACCTTAGTGAAACTAAATCAATTTTCCACTACATTTCTACCTAAAAAAAATATTTTTTATCAACTGTCTTATTATTTCATTTGTGCCTAAAGTTAGAATAGAACCCATTAAATGATCAATCATATGCAGGTCCTTTAAAAGCCTTGGTAGATGAAAAGAAATTCTTTACAATTACATGTAACAACCTGCGTGCTTTCTTTCATAATGCAGATGGTTAGTTCATCCTAGTTAGGAGCCTAAAGTTCACAGACTACACACAGCAGTAAGTAAATGAGCTGATGAGAAGGGTATACATGAACTTGATATGGCAGACATGCAGTATAGGAAATCAATATTCTTTACCAACATGGGATTTCTGTAGCTTTATTAATTGCATTATATCTGCCAGCATGTGTCAAGTTTCACTTCGAAACTCTGGGCAAACAAGTCCTTGTCACTTTGATCTTGTCAGCACATTGGAAACAACTTTCCAATTAGCAGTCCCAGTGCCTGCAAGCTGTACATGTATGGCCAGCCACATCCAGGCACAAAGTCACACAGCATAGACCAGGTCAATACAGGATATTAGTACTATCTTCATTATATATAATACAGTTATGGCCTTTTGATGATTATATACATATGTACTGATTACTGAGTTATAGACTCCCCATGGCCGTAATGACCAAGGCCAGGGGCCAAAGTCTACATGGTATATCACTCTTGGGGCTGTGGTTTACATTTGTTTTGACCGAATTGAAAGGTTTTAACTGTTTAGTGTTGGATAGTCTTTTAGTAAACATAAATAATAAAATAACGCAGAGTACAGATATATACTGTTATCGCTACAAACATAAAGAGAGATTTACATGTGTAATTCAGACCAACTGAAGCAATGGACATGTCTGATTTCATTGAGTGAATGATTCATTGGTATTTTATGCTGTGCTTAAAGGGAAAGACAACTGTTTTTCGACTTAAACTTATTATTTTTATTGCATATTATCAAAGACAAACATCAGTATTGCACTCGCATTTGAGCAAGCATAGCCGTTAATTAGTTCATTTACATGCAACAGGCGGGACTGACGTCAGTGTTTGAAAACACGGCCGGTTACCAGTGGGGAACAGCCACGACTAGATGATATAACTACCGTGGTTTGGAACAATGACGTCAGTTCCGCTCTTTAAATCAAATAATTAACGGATATGCTAATTTGAATGCAAGAGCAATACAGATGGTTGGCTGTGAAAATATACAATAAAAATAATAAGTTTAGGTCGAACCGTTGTCTTTCCCTTTAAGGGTATTTCACTTATATTGACAGTGGTGTATTCCAACAATATTTTACACTAGCGCAAACATAAAATGTGAGGTGTTTTGATGATGGATAGAAATTTAATCCAGTGCTAAGTAAAAACATCTTTCCTAGTCTTCAAATTACCTGCCTTTAGCCATCATTGATTGAAGTCATATCAGGCTCAGGTCGTGGAATGGTCTACAGTAATTAGACGAGGGGCATATGATCATTTACCCATACATTTTGTACCTTTGGGATATTACATGTACATGTACTAACTTTGATATAATTCTACAAATAATCGAACTGCCACAGGCACGCCTGGAAAATCATGCGACCATGCAACCGTGGGTCACGTGGAATCCTATGTCTGGCGAAAAATTTAAAAAAAATAAAAATAAAAAAATAAAAAAATTTAAATTTTTTTTAATTATGTTTATTATAATTTTGTATGAAACCCGCTTCAATATTGATGTCAAACCGAAAATAGTTGAATTTATCACATAAAAATTAAACCTATAGTACATGATGTTTAAGATTTTTTTCAAACCATAATCGCCGTATGTAGAATCTGGTGATAAATTTTTAACCTGAAAATTAGAGGTCACGAGAAATTTTACATTTTTTCCAGGGGTGGCCACAGGGATGTTGATTAATTAAAACAGATGAATCATCTTATGTTCTGGTAAACTCTTTCTGCATAGATCCTAATCTAGAGTTCTTAGGAGTAATCTAGAGACATCTTGAGAGAGAGGATGTATGTGAACAATGTGATAAATATGTAACAAACAATCGGTATAGCTTGAGACAAAATAAACCTGCAAACTGGTATTTCAGAGAAATGATATTTAAACCAATGAATATAGTCAATAAAGAGAATGATAGTTAATAGTTTGATCAAGAGGGACGGTTCGACTTAACTTTTTGATTACTTACAAATGTACATGCGTACCTTGATGTACATGTATGATGTAGGCTTTTCTGAACTTGTAACACAGTCCCATTGCACCAGTTAACCGGCTGATCATTTATCCTTACATATGTAGCTTGTTTTGCATGGCAAATCATTACGTCATATAGATTGACTCATTGATTTGTTTGTTTTGGGTTTAACGCCGTACTTAAAGTTATTTCACTCACATGATGGCGTACCAGACCAATGGATGAAAGAAACCACCTGGGGTGACCCCCTGACACAGCTATCAACAACAGCTGTCAACAAAAATAAAACGTACAAACAGATCAGCTTCCTGTTCCCTTTAGCTCTGAGAACACCAGGGCGACAGAAAGCTCCTCTTTTCTTGCCCCTTACGATCGACCGAGGAAGCTGAGGGAGTATTCTGCAGGACTGGCCAACTCGCTCCCCCACGGGGCTCAATCCTGTGAAGAGTACATTGGAATCAATTTTGTTTTGAAGGGTCACAGATTTGAAAATCACATAAAGTATTATTAACATACAGTGTCTTAGCTAGGATTGGAAAGCTGCGCATCATTAATCCTTATTTTGAGGAATTAAGAGATAAACCTCCAACCTTAAATCATCTAATAGCTGAATAAATTTAATAGCTCTTTGAACCACTGAAGGCTATTTCGATTATTTGATGATTTTTGCACAGCAAGTTTTTTGTTACAACAAGGAAGAAATTGTTTTCTCTAATGTCATTTTTTCAAGAATTTTCAGGAGTTAAAAAAAACTGTATAAACCCATCTTCACTAACCAAGTCTTGAAGAGTGTTTTTCCCAGCTACTTAGTATTACAACCCTAGGTGGATTGATCACATATAACCAAATGCTACTGTCAAATGATTGATTGGTTGTGTGGGAAATTCTGCACAACCAATCGGATGTTGTGTTACAAGAGGACAATGCTCTTAAAAATGACAGTCAAAGTCAATGATGAAAGTGGGAGAAGTGTTGTTAAAAAAAGGATATGTTCGGGGTATGCAACTAACTGAATGACAATATGGCATATGTTTGTTTGTTTCATTGGGGTTTAACGTCGTACTCAAGGGTATTTCACTTATATGACGACGGAGACAAATATAAAACATACAAACAGATCAGCTTCCTGTTTCCCTTTAGATCTGAGAACACCAGGGCAACAGAAAGCTCCTCCTCTTTTATCGCCTCTTACGATCAACCGAGGAAGCCGAGGGGGTATTCTGCAGGACTGGCCAACCCGCTCCCCCACGGGGCTATGGCATATGTACCCACCCCTGCAGACACCAACTCTCCATATATAAGCCAATAGTGCTTTACAAGGTAAAATAATTGTAAAAAGTTGAGCATAAAATTCAACATATGTCATCATCACTTCAACTCTAAGCTTGGTCATTTTATCAGCCAGGATGCATATATGTAGGTGTAAATTTATTTTACATGTAAATCTTCATAAAGACTTTTGATTGGTTACTGACTAAGATGTTTTTTGGACAACCAATTAAAATGGCCGCAGCCTAAGATACATGTACATGTACTTCGAAAGCAACTGCAGATTGGAACGCCAAAAGTTTCATTGAGTCCAGTTTAACTATCCTCAATGGATTGTTGAGCTGGAGGATAAACTTAATTAGAGACAGCTCTTTAACTTTTGATGAGTATGTAGAGGGATTAGAAACGCTGCCAGCCTGCCACCTTTCAAATCAGCGAACTATAAATGTGTTACTCGGCTAGCTTGTTCTAATCTACCCATTGGAGGAGTTAGTCAAACATATGAAGTCTGCTCATTAGGCATGGAGTGCCAGTTAGGGCTAGCTTGGCCTACTGAGCCGATTTTGTATGTTGGAGCAACACACCCAATGTGTTGTTTGAAATGAGGTACTCGGAGCTAAACTAGTAACACATTCATAGTTCGCTGATTCGAAGGGTAGCTGCGTTTCTAATCCCTCTACATACTCATCCCATCTTTAATGCATCATTTTTACAAAAATCAATTCAGACTCTACTTCTTATGGTCAAGTGTGATAAAAATAAAGAGTTGGGCTTTATAAAATGAAAAATATTTAATATGACATGAAACTAGAGCCTAAAGGCTTTGATATGTGGCTTTTGTAGAGGTTCTTCAAAAGCCGTAAATTGACAGAGCAAAGCCCTGGAAAAAATGTAAAATTTCTCGCGACCACTAATTTTCAGGTTAAAAATTGATCACCAGATTCTACATAGGGGCCTACTGCATGTGATTATGGTTAAAACAAAATCTTAAACATCATGCACTATAGGA
>JAVFBX010115707.1:0-15943 GCA_034783855.1 Mopalia kennerleyi
GCCAGCGGCATAACGTATTGAAGCAATGATACCTGCGGATGTTGCATGCAGCGAGCTTGTTGCATTTTCAACTTCAGAGGCATGACACTGCCCACAAGTCTGATCTATCACTCTCAAATCAGAAGGATTCGCAAACATCCCCTTATGCCCTTCTTCTATATTTGTTGCTTGAGCATTTCCCTTATGACAAAAAGTACATGTTAATTCCCCCATTACCGGTGTTTCCGCTATTGGCTCAACCCCTTCATGACACCCCATACACCCCTTATCGCTATCCCAAGATGCATTGGCTGTAAGTGAAAATACAAAAGCAAAAAAGATGCTTATATATATTGCCAAACTTTTACCCATTTTTTTCTCCTCATCTCTCTCCTATTAACCACTATATAAAAGTGGTTATTTAAAATATAGCCTAAAAATAGATAAAAAAGAAATAAATTAATCAAGATCAAAGCATAATATTTGTATCTTTATGTTGGTAGATAAAATATATCAAGGCCCAAAGCCGTTTTGCATATGGAACAAAGCTCTGCTCTTTTTATTCAGATTGATGGAAATAAAAAAAAGGATACTGAAAACAATATCCTTTTTAATTTTGGCAATAATTTTAATCACTTATTTTAAGCCAACTCCCGGTTTAGATAATGCATGTTTGTTCAGCTCATTCGTTACATAGTCAAATGCATCATCAACGTGATCTGTACGGTAAAATAAATCCGTATCTTCCGGAGAAATTACCCCCCATTTAGCAAGCATATCCATATTGATGACATCATCCCAAAACTCTTTTCCAAATAAAACCAGAGGGATTTTTTTCTCCATTTTTTGAGTTTGAACAAGCGTTAAGATTTCAAAAAGCTCATCAAAAGTCCCAAATCCACCAGGGAAAATAATAATCGCTTTTGCAAGATAGGCAAACCAAAATTTACGCATAAAAAAGTAATGAAATTCAAAATTAAGTGAATTCGTTACCCACGGATTATTATGTTGCTCGAAAGGAAGCGAGATATTAAACCCCATATTTTTACCTTTCGCTTCGGAGGCTCCCCGATTAGCGGCTTCCATCATACCGGGGCCACCACCTGTACAAACAACAAAGCGGCGGCGGCTTTCTTCTAGCTCCTTAGACCATTCGGTTAATTTTGATGATAACATACGGGCTTCTTCGTAATATTTAGCCAAACATACGGCTTTTTCTGCTTGTTCGACAGAAAGGTCATTTTTACCTGCTTTTGCCTCTTCAAGCTGCGCTTTGGCTTCATCCATTGGTTTTGCTCGTGCCGAGCCAAAAAAGACAATTGTATCGGATATTTTATGTTCGCTCAATCGGCTCTTTGGCTCGATAAACTCCGACATAATACGTAAAATACGACCATCATTACTCTGAATGAAGTCATCATCCTCATAGGCCTTTAATGTTTTTTTATCTGCCACTATACTTTTCCTTATTTTCTGCCTAGCGGTGCATTTTGTCTCATACACCACTCGATCATTATTTTTTCTTTCATTCTTAAATCATTAGAAGTTTTTTTATCTCAGGGTTTTTTCTAAAATAGATTTAATTGATCATAACTTATCTACTGTAATTACTCTATAGGTCGTAGAGTTTACAGTGATTTTTATACTATTTTTGATATTTTCAACATAGAAGTTTTTACCTTTTTTTTGGATAAGAGAAGAAGGATCCGCAATAATTCTATATATAAAAATTTCAATTTCTTTTTCATTCAGATGAGTCTTGAGCTTTTTATTGATTCTTCCATAAACGAGCTTGGTATAACAAATATTTTCTAATATTTTATTCCTCATCTATCAAACTTCCTATAACTTTAATTTTCCTATTTTCATAAGTAAACCGTTATTTTTCCTCCATATGGCATTTTTTATAAATATATGAAACATGCCTTAACAAGGCTTTCTATCTCTGTAAATCCAAAAATTGCTTAATACCCCTATAAAAATAATCTGCCGCACTCCATATGGTTAATAAAGCGGCAAACCAAAGAAGCGGTATCCCTAAAGCTGCAATACTCCACATCATATCACCTGAATGCTTAAACGGAACAATCATAATCAGCCCCAAGGCGATCATTTGCACTGTTGTTTTGATTTTACCCACCCAACTCGGAGGAATATTGATATCATAATCACCCAAAAATTGCCGAAGCGCTGGTATAATCACTTCTCTTAAGATAATAATACCCGCAGCAAAAATAGCTGTTCCTTCGATTAAACCACAAGCTGAAAGCGCAATTAATAACGTCACAACTAAAAGTTTATCGGCAATACTATCCAATAATCCACCAAGAGGACTCGCCGCAGAAAATTTTCTGGCAATATAACCATCTAACCAATCGGTTATACAGGCAATAAAATAAAGTATAAAAGCAAATATGTTTGTATTTTTTGCTGGTATGATGACCAAAAGAGCAATGATTGGAACAAATAATATACGAATAGCTGTGAGTATATTCGGAAGTTTTTTCATAAAAAAATTAACCTTTTCTTTTATTTAATGATAATAATTCACCCCCATAAAAGCAAGAAAACTCTTTTTTTTCTCATCATAATAAATTATACTGAGTACCGAGATAAAAGGAATATTTTATGGCTAGCTTACGTATTGAAAAAAAACGCCTCCGCTTTCGTATTAACCAAGCTGAGCTTGATCAACTCACGCAAGGCGAGAGTTTACATATCCATAATCCTTTTGCCATGTTTCAAATCAGCCTTGGCTCTTCAAGAGATATACAAAACCAAAATAATAGCCAACAGCTAATGGTTACAAAAGATGATTGCGCACAATTGATTTTGATGAAAAATCAAAAAGAGGGTTTGGTTTTTGAAAAAGAAGGCATAAATATTCATTTTGAGCTTGATATTCGAAATAAAAAGAGCCGCCGCTTTCCTTCTCTTCCATCTTGATACTTGATAAGAGCTGACTAAAAATCAACCGAAACTTTTGGTATCATATGTTTTTGAACAATAAGTTCAAGCCCATCAATTACAATTAATTCTCCTAATTTAGGCTTAAGCATACCCCCCACAATGTAACCTATCGCCATTTGTGCCTGCAATGCAGCAACAAAAGCAACTTGAGAAGGTAAAACACCGCCAGTATATTCAAGCTGTTTTTGCTGTTCATTGGGTGGCTTTATAAAACAATGCAATCCATAACCTTCATGGGGCTTTAAATAAGAAACCTGCCCCTCAAATCTTCGGACAGAGCCATAAATAAGCGGCTTTTGCATACGCCCCGCGATATTATTGATGAGTAATTTTGTATCAAAATTATCTGTCGCATCCAAAATAAGAGAGCAATCTTTTAAGAGAGAATCTGCATTATGAGACGTTAATTTTTCTGCAATCGGCTCTATTGTGACTTCACTATTTAATAATTTAAGATTAAGTGCAGCACATAATGCTTTATTTTCGCCAATTTGATTTTCACGATATAAAAGTTGTCGATGCAAATTCGATATATGCACATCATCAAAATCAATAATCGTTATTTTGCCAACGCCTGCTCCAACAAAAATAGGTAATAATTGAGACCCTAATCCACCCGCACCAACCACGGCAATATGAGCCGCCTTTATTTCTTTTTGGCCATTAGAGCCGATTTCTTTTAATCTCACTTGCCGATCATAACGCATTGATGTATCCTCTTTTTATTATCTTTTTATTATCTTTTTATTATCTTATTATTATAATTTATTTTTTTGAATATGGGAAAAACATTGCAATATAGAGTATATCGAAAATTACTTGTAATCGCTTGTATTTTTTTTGCTAATATTCTTTTTACTGGCTGTCAAAATTTTCAAGATAAAGAAAATATTTATATTGCCGTTGCTTCCTCCATGATTAAGGTTGCCTATTCGGCTAAACCTATTTTTGAAAAACAGAACCCTCAATGCCAAGTTCAGCTTTCTGTTGCCAGCTCAGGAAGCCTATATTCTGGCATAAAAAATGGAGCCCCTTACCACGCCTTTATGGGAGCGGATACAACTTGGCCTCAACGTATCAAAAAAGATTTAAAACTCCCATTTAAAGCTCAAAATTTTGCTAAAGGTCGTTTGATTTTTTGGAGCCAAATAGAACCCCAAATTAATCTAAAAGAAAAAATTATTATTGCTGATTATAAAAATGCACCTTACGGAAGAGTCGCATATAATTGGCTTATATCCCAAAAATCATGGAATCTTGATAAAATTATTACCGCAAGCTCGGCTTCTAAAATACCTTTTATTGTTAATGAAGGTGGCTTCAAACAAGCCATTATCCCTAAAGGGCTTTACGATCAAATGCCTAAGCCAAGTTATGTAAAGGAACTTCCTATTCAATTGCAACACCAAATGATACAAATTAAAGAAGGTGCTTGTATAGATCATTGGATTGATTTTATAACGACAGACCCATCTTTTACCGCTATATTGCATCATAACGGTTTTGAAAAATAGGAGAATAAACCATTTTTGATTTTTCACCCTTTTGGCTGAGCATAAAATTAGGCCTTTATACAGCCTCTATTTTAATCTTTATAACCACACCGATTGCTTGGATGGTTAGCCAAATGAGCAAACAAAAAATCCGTTATATCATTGAGCCAATCATTCACTTTCCTTTGATTATGCCATCAAGTATTTTGGGGTTTTATCTTTTACTTCTTTTAGGAAAAAATGGTCCATTTTCAATGCTTAATCTTGCTTTTAGCTTTAAAGGCATATTAATTGGTTCGGTTATTTACAGCTTTCCCTTTGCTATACAACCGCTTTTTATTTCATTTGAGGCTTTACCTAAAAATATGCTTGAATTTGCAAAGTCCGATGGCATTAAATACTGGCAGCGTTTTTTCTTTCTTGCTTTGCCTTTAAGTGCAAACGGATTAAGCCGTGCTGTTTTAATCGCTTTTTCTCATACGATCGGCGCATTTGGGGTTATTCTTATATTGGGCGGCTCGATTCCTGGTCAAACCAAAGTCACATCTATTGCTCTTTGGGAAAAAATAGAGGCGGGTGATTATCAATCGGCCCATATTTATGCAGCTATTCTTATTGCTTTTTCATCCATCTTGCTTATTTTATTACGGTTTTTAGAGCGCAAATATCTCCACTACCCTCATAATGAAAGCTGATTCCAGTCATATTGTGTATTGACGTTACGAAAATCAAATAAGGGATCCGGAGTAACTTGATGTTGGCTCAAGCTATTGATAAATCTTTGTGCTGAACGTTGCTGTGTTTTTAAATATTCTAAAAGCTTGCTGTAAACGGAAATATGTATCATGAAAGGAAAAAATTGGCCTTCAAAAACCACCGCTTCTTTTTGTTTGTTTTGTATTAATTCATGTAAAAAATCCACAGTTACAAGAGGCATATCAACTGCCAGACATAACAAATAGGCATCTTTTTCATTTTGTAATTGCTTTAATGCGGCCTCTATCCCAGCTAAGGGACCTTGCTGTTGGTAGGGTAGGCTATCTTCTAAAAAACCTTTCTGGTTTCGGGCAATAAAAACAGGTGAGCAGCCTGCATCTTTAGCAATATCTCGTTGATATTTCCATAATTCTTTTTTTTTCCAAACCAAATCAGCTTTATCCATCCCCATTCGACGAGATTGCCCACCGGCCAATATTACCGCTGCAAATACCATTTTATCTATTTTTCTTTTTACTCAACAAAGCTAAAAAACTTTATACTCCAAACCCAATCAACAAAAAATGAGCCCCTCTAGTTTGATCATTGACTATTTAAAAACAACTGTTCGCTCACCATTAATCAAAACCCTATGCTCAGTATGATACTTAACCGCACGTGCCAGAACATGGCTTTCAATATCCGTACCGATCATAACAAGATCGGCGGCATTGCTATTATGATCGACCCGCTCGACATCTTGCTCAATAATCGGTCCTTCATCAAGATCGGCTGTAACATAATGAGCCGTTGCCCCAATGAGCTTTACACCCCGTTCATAAGCACGGGCATAGGGGCGTGCGCCCTTAAAACTCGGTAAAAAGCTATGATGAATATTAATAGCAAAACCCGATAATTTTTTACATAAATCATCCGATAATATCTGCATGTAACGCGCCAACACAACAAGCTCAGCATCTGTATCTTGCACGAGTTGCCAAATTTTTTCTTCTTGCGCTGCTTTATCTTCTTTATTAAATGGAAAATAATGATATGAATATCCTCTTTCTTCCACCAATTTTCTATTTTTTTCATGATTTGATGCCACGGCAACAATATCAATATTCAAGCTATCCGTACGACTACGATATAATAAGTCATTTAAACAATGATCAAACTTAGAAACCAAAATTAATGTTTTAATAGCTGCTGCCGTATCGACAAGATCCCATTTCATTGCAAACATATGAGCAACCTCAGAGAATTGCTCTTTAAGAGCTTCTAAAAAAATACCTTCCGGCACATCAAATTCAACCCGCATAAAAAAGCAATTGGAAACACGATCCCAATATTGCTTAGATTCGGCAATATTGCACTGCCGAGCGGCTAAAAATGTTGTCACCGCCGATACAATCCCTGGACGATCTTCGCAAGTCAACTTCAAAACAAGTGTTTGTAGCATTTTTATAAGACCTCATTCATGATAAAGCTCATCATATCTTATTGACCCTTCTTTATTTTTCAAGCTCCGATTTAAAAACAAAATACATCTCAATTAGTATATGATTTTATCCTTACTTTGTATAGTCCGTAAAAACTTGATAATGGGGATCTTCTGAATTATTCACTTCCACACAGCTTCCTATATTTTGTAATAATAAGGCACAATCTGGGCTTAAATGAATTAAGTGTAATTTTTTGCCTATCTCACTATATTTTGTCGCTAACATTTCAATGGCTTCTAAAGCTGAATGATCCCAGACACGAGCATTTTTAAAGTCGATCACTATTTTTTCAGGATCATCTTTAATATTAAATAAACCATTAAATTTTTTGATTGATCCAAAAAATAAAGGCCCATGAAGCTGATAAATTTTATGGCCTTCTTTAGAATAATTTTCAGTTGCCCAAATATGGTGCGCTGACTTCCAAGCAAAAACAAGAGCCGAAATAATCACGCCAACAATAACCGCAATAGCTAAATCTTCTACAACCGTTATCAATGTTACCGCAATGATTACAAATGCATCTTCTTTTGGTATCTTTGTGAGTAAACGAAGGGTTGGCCAAGCAAAAGTCTTGATCACAACAACAACCATAACCCCAACCAATACCGCAATAGGAATAACCGAAATAATGGGAGATGCCACCAAAATAAATATGGCTAAAAAGACAGCAGCGGCAATTCCCGAAAGCCGGCCTCTTCCTCCAGAGCTAATATTAATCATGGATTGCCCGATCATGGCACAACCACCCATAGCACCTAAAAAACCACAAGCTGTATTTGCCAAACCTTGGCCAATACATTCACGAGAAGTACGGCCTCTGGTCTCGGTTTTTTCATCAATTAAATTTAAGGTTAGTAAGCTTTCAATTAAACCAATCGCCGCAAAAATAAAAGCATAGGGTAATATCAGCATTAAACTATCAAAATTATAGGCAATATCTGGCAAATGAATGCTCGGTATTGAACCTTTAATCGAGCCAACAGTTGCTGTTTCGATCGGTAAGTAAAAAACAATCAGCGTGACAATAATAATAGCGGCTAAGGTTGATGGGATAAAAGAAAAATAACGTGGAAAAATAAAAATAATGGCGATTGTTAATAAAATTAACGCCAGCATAATCATCATCGGTTGTGCTAATATCCAGCTCCCATCAGCGGTTTTAAAATGCTCAATCTGTGCCTTAAAAATAACAATAGCAAGGCCGTTAACAAAACCAAGCATAACCGGATAAGGTACAAGGCGGATAAACTTACCCAAACGGAAAATACCCGCTAAAATTTGAAAAGTACCCATTAATAACAAGGCTGCAAATAGATATTGCGGGCCACTACCTGGCTCAATCGCATTTCCTTTGGCAACCA
The DNA here is from genome assembly GCA_034783855.1 of Mopalia kennerleyi. Taxonomy (NCBI): domain Eukaryota; kingdom Metazoa; phylum Mollusca; class Polyplacophora; order Chitonida; family Mopaliidae; genus Mopalia; species Mopalia kennerleyi. The sequence goes on from JAVFBX010115707.1 coordinate 8,008, forward strand.
AATGGATCATGACAACCGCTAATGCCCCTGTCGCACCCGAGATCATACCTGGGCGGCCACCAAAAACAGCCGTAACCAAACCAACAATTGCTGCCGCCCAAAGCCCCACAAGTGGGTCTAAACCCGCAATAAGAGCAAAAGCAATAGCTTCGGGAACCAATGCAATCGCAACGGTCAAACCCGATAAAATATCTGTTTTTGGGCGATCGGTTAAATGGAATTTTCTGACAAGTCGAAGCATTAAAACACACCTTTATTATTTATCTTAAAAAATGGGAATGGAGATAAAAACCAACATAAATGCCCATTGATACAGGCGCTTCATTAATATGAGCTTCCTCAAACGGCGGATAAAATATGGCTCTATTTTTATAGTCCAAAAGATCGTATTTTTAGCATATCCCTTTACTTTTATCAAGTTTTATATAAAAACAACAAGGCTCAATTTGTAAAGCATTCGACAGGCCGATAAAATCAAAAAAATCGAAAATATCCGCCGAAGAATCAAAGCGGGAACATGATGCGCAACATTTGCACCAATCGGAGCAACAATTGCCGTAACCGGCACCAGACAAAACCAAGCCAAAATATTCACATAACCAATCGAAAATGGCGGTCTTCCACTCACTCCAGATCCTGCAATCATCAGCCCTAATGTTCCCACTATAGCAATCAAAAAACCAATGGCCGAGGCCGTACCAATTGCTTTATGTATCGGCTTTCCATAACCCGTTAAAACGGGTGTTGATATGGACCCTCCACCGATTCCCATAAATGTTGAAACAAAACCAATAAAAAAAGGAAGAATTTGATAATAAATCATATTTTTAGGCAGCGGACTTTCTGTTACTTGCTTTTCCTTTTTCCATAAATGATAAGCTGCATATAAGGCAATACAGATAAAAACAGCTAAAAGATATATGACCGATAGATAACGTGTAACCAAAGCACCTAAAGCCGCACCGAAAACAATCCAACCACCCCATTTTTTCAATAAAGGGATATCCAATACCTTTTTTTTATTATGCCTTTGTGTTGCACGAAGACCCGTTACGATAATTGTTGCCAAGGAAGTGGCAATAGCAACCTTATAAGCGATATCATCATCATAGCCCATCCACCCCAATATATTAAATAATACGGGCACAATAAGTAGACCGCCCCCAATACCAAGCAATCCTGCAAAAAACCCTGCAATCGCTGCTGTGATCAACATCACAATTATTAATAAATATATCATTTCCATCTTAAGAGTATATTCCATCGAATTTTAAAAATCAAAAATAACACTCAGAAAATATATTGCCCCTTTATATAATCAATGTATAATTCCAAATATTCAAAATAACGGAGTATTCATATTTGCCTCTTTATCGATTACTGATGATAACTTCCCTGCTTTTCGCTCTTAATGCTTTTGCCGATACATTAGATGAAGGTTGCTTAAAATATATACAGCTCAAAGAATGGGATGAGGCAACCAAACAATGCACACTTGCTGCCCATAGTGGCTATGGTGCATCGGCAGCTATTTTGGGCCGTATTTACGAAAAAGGCCTAAATGGAGAAATCGATTTAAGCCAAGCTGCCAGCTGGTATGATCTTGCTGCTCAACATAATAATAAAGATGCAGCCTATCATATGGCCGAGCTATGGCTTATGCCCGATGATGGCCTTGGTTATAATCCTAAAAAAGCGGCGGGCTATCTAGAAATTGCTTACCATAATGGCCATATAAAAGCAGGCATTGCCCTAGCTCAGATATTATATAATGGCCAATATATGCCCAAAAATACAGAGGCTTCTTTTCGTATTTATCAGGATTTATCAACCCATTCACGCAGAGCCGCTTACGAAACAGGAAAAATGCTTATGGCTGGCCAAGGCACTCCGAAAAATAAAAAAAAGGCGATACAATATTATATAACCGCAGCCCAAGCGCATTTAACCGAGGCCCAGCGTGATTTAGGGCTTATTTATTGGCAAGGAAACGGCATAGCAAAATCAGCCCTAAAAGCTTGGATTTGGATGAATATCGCTGCATCGAATGGCGATGAACAAGCCAAAATAAATATAGATGAGATGCGTAATCAAATCCCCGGAAGCATTCTTCGTGAAGGAGATAAAATAGTGCAAAATTGGCTTGAAAAGAATCAACCATAACACCCGATAAATAACAATCATTATTAGTCGCTTCATTTTAAAAATAGCCTACTTAATAATTCAAAATGATTGAATATTTCATAGGCTATCTGAGTTATGATATTGTTATTATTTTATTGCTTTTAGGTCACGACATCTGGTTTTGATTTTCCTGTTAAATTTAAAATATTCGTTAATTCATAAGTGGCTTTAATAACATCTTCTAAAGCTTCACCATTATCCATATTTTGTTTTTGAGTATCATATTCCATACGCTCCATATAAAGGCGTAAAGTTGCACCTTCTGTTCCTGTTCCCGAGCTTCGTAAGACAGCCCGACTTTCATTATCAAAAACAATACGGTAACCTTGGTTTTCGGCTATGGATCCATCAACAGGATCTGTATAACAAAAATTATCGGCAAAAGTAACGGTTAAGCCATTAAATTGCTGCCCAACAAATGCCTCTAAACCAGCATCTATATTTTTGATAACTTGGCCTGCAACATCAACGGGAATCGCTTCAAAATCATGGCGCAAGAAAAAAGCCCGTCCATGCTCTTTCCATAATTCTTTATTAACATCCAATACCGACATTTTACGTATAGCAACGATATTCAGCCAATATAAAACAGCCCATAATCCATCTTTTTCTCGGATATGATTAGAGCCCGTACCAAAACTTTCCTCACCACATAAGCTCACTCTTTTGTCATCTAATAAGGTACCAAAAAACTTCCATCCTGTTGGTGTTTCATAACAAGGAATACCAACTGAGCGGGCAACTTTATCAACAATAACCGAAGTTGGCATAGAACGGGCAACACCCAAAAGATTATTTTTATAACCTTTGACATAACCAGCATTGGCAACCATCACAGCCAAACTATCCGAAGGGCTAACAAAACACCCCTTACCTAAAATCATATTACGGTCACCATCTCCATCCGATGCTGCGCCCATATCACTCGGATGATCACTATACATAATATCCACAAGCTCTTTTGCCCAAACCAGATTCGGATCCGGATGCCCTCCGCCAAAATCACTTAAAGGCACCCCATTAATGACACTTCCTTTTTGAGCACCAAGACGGTTTTCTAAAACTTCCTTGGCATAAGGGCCTGTAATGGCATGCATCGCATCAAATGTAATAGTAAAACCCGATGCAAATAAAGCTTTAATTTCTTTAAAATCAAATAAATCTTCCATCAATTGAGCATAATCAACAATAGGATCAATAATATCAATTTCGAGGGTTTCTCTTTGCTGTTTTCCGATTTTATTTAATGGAACATCATCACCATCACTTATTTTATAAGATTGGAGAGATAAAGTATTTTGGTAAATCAGATCACTGACTTCTTCTGTCGCGGGGCCACCTGCTGCTATATTATATTTAACACCAAAATCACCATCAACCCCACCCGGATTATGTGAAGCTGAAAGAATAATCGCTCCATCGGCCTTATATTTTCGGATAACATGGGATACTGCTGGTGTTGAAAAAAGACCATCTTTACCAATTATCACTTTTTTTAAGCCATTGGCTACAGCCATTTTAATGATGATTTGAATAGCCTCTGGACTAAAATAACGCCCATCACCACCAACAACCAAAGTTTGCCCTGTCGCCTTGATTGCATTAAAAATGCTTTGGATATAATTTTCTAAATAGTGGGTCTGCTGAAAAACTTTTACTTTTTTCCTTAGTCCCGATGTTCCTGGTTTCTGATCGTTAAAAGCAACTGTTGAAACTGTTTTTATCATTTTAAAGCTCCCCTTTATATATTCTTGTTTATCCTAGCCCTATTGAACAAAAAAATCTACCGCAATATCATGCACACATAAGCCATCATCGGGCAATGAGGGCGTATCATAAACTAAATCATTGGCATGGCCTTTAATAAAAGCCCATTTCGGAAAAACCCCCTCAATAATGATTGTATTTTTGGCAACTTTATTATTGGCTTCATAAGCCAAAGAGACTTCGCCTTGTTTATTATATAATGTAATTTCACCTTTTAGGGCTTTATAGCCTTTTTGAGAAAGCGTATTTTCCGATAACATCGCAACGGGCATCGATTGCCCTTTTTGCTCTCCTGTATAAATTTCAGAAAAAGTCGAATTTAATCGATCTTCTTTAGGCGGAATAACAAGACGGTAATTATAAATATCACAATCCGCATGATTATCGATCACATGGGGGCAAGACTTCAAAGCTTCATTATGCACACCTTGTTTGGACCAATTGGGATGAAAATGAAATTTTTTATCTTCTGTTGGAAAGCCACCCAAAAAATGTTGCTCATCAAATGAACGCTCAAAGCTGATTCCTCGGTTTGAAACAATATCATCAAATTGCCCCAGATGATTTTGATCTAAAAAATATTGAACTTGCTCTTTTGCTGAACGTTTAAAAGTTGCCTCTGTTGCTCCGAGCATACGGGCAAGATGATTAATCAATTCATGATTCTCTATGCAATCTGCCGCCGGCTTCCTTAAGGATGGCCCAATATGCAACCAATGCCATCCGCCTTGAGAATAAATATCATTATGCTCAATAAAAGCCGTTGCAGGAATAATCAAATCTGCATATCGTGCGGTATCGGTCATAAAAAGCTCATGCACACAGGTAAATAAATCTGTCCGTAAAAAGCCTTTCCGAACCAAAGATGTATTGGCGGCAACAGCTGCCGGATTGGTATTTTGGATAATCATACCTTGCACGGGGTCGCCTTTTTTAAGAGCATTCAGCTCACCATTTAAGACTTTTCCGATTAAGCTTTGATCCAAAATGCGGCCTGTAGAGCCTAATTCACTCCCTGAAAAAATAGATTTATCCAAATGAGCCACATGCCCCGATTGCGACCATAAAGCACCACCACCCTTATGTTTCCAATGGCCAACTAAAGCAGGCAAACAACTTGCTGCATGCAAATTTGTTGCCCCCGCTCTATGGCGTGTGAGGCCATAACCCATACGTAAAATTGTTTGAGGTTCCTGAGCATAGTCTGACGCTAATTTTTTAATTTCTTCAATTGTTAAGCCTGTATGTTGTGCTGTTTTTTCTAAGGGCCATAAGGCAATAGCCGCATATGTTTCTTGATTAAAATCTGTATATTGTTTTAAATAATCACGATCATGCCAGCCTTGTTCTAAAATATAATTCATTAAACCTAAAGCCAGCGCTCCATCCGATCCTGGTTTGATAATATAACCTTCATCAGCGAGCTTCATCGTTGCTGTTTCATAAACATCAATCACGATGATTTTACTCTTATTTTGAGCTCTTGCTTTTAAAAAATGTGCCATCAGCGGGATTTGGGTCACTTGCGTATTTTGCCCCCATATCACAATTTGCCGTGCCTCATAACATTCAAGAGCATCCACGCCCAACATAGCACCAACACCGGCTTTCCATCCTGCATTGCCTGCATTGATACAAAAAGTTCCCTTCATCTGGCTAAATCCAAAACGATGATTCAGCCGATTGATGCCATCGCGTTGGCACCAGCCCATTGTACCGGCATAATTATAGGGCCAAATCGCCTCGGCGCCAAACTCATCTTTAATCCGAGCGAACCGATCAACCAAAATATCCAATGCTTCGGCAAGCTCAATTTCAACAAATTGATTCCCTCCATCCGGAGCCGAGCCTTTCGCCCCTACCCGTTTAAGAGGTTTGATTATTCGCTTAGGATGGTCTAAACGCTGTTTAAAATTTTTGACCTTTTTACAAATAATGCCCTTAGTAAAGGGGTGGCTTTTATGGCCATTGATATTTTTAACACCCCCATTTTCATCTAATTGAATATCAAGGCTGCAAGCTGCGGGGCAATCTAACGGACATACTGAAGGCAGTACCGACATAGCTTGTTTCTCCTTTAATGCTGTTATCTTTATTTGTTCGTTTTAAGGCCAATATATGGCCATAACTCTAGCATATTAATTTAACATTCGTCGACGTTCAAATTCATTTTTAATATGCTCGATGATTTCATCGATCGGTATACTGGCGATGGAGATACGGATCTGACGCAGCAAAGTATGATATAATGCTAATTTATGCGAGCTAGAGAGCAAAGCTTGGGCATCTGGTGATAATTGAATATATTGCTGTTTTATATTTTTCATATAATCAGCCTCATTAGCAGAAAGCCCTTCATATAATCGGGGCGATTTTTGCAAGGGCTGATAACCCGGCAAAGATAACGTTGCTTGAGCATAACGAATTTGCTGGTCAGGCAGAGCCAACCATTCTAAAAATTTGGCAACTTGCAAAGGGTATCTTGTTGTATGCAGCGCAATAAGGCTATGTTGCTCTGGCAAAAACGAGCAATTATATACGCCGCAAAGATTGGGGATTGCAGCCCACGAAAAAGGGAAATGTTGATCAGCAAATTTTTTATAATAAAAACCAGAATCATAAAAACCTTCCGCCTCTTCATTTATAAAAAGCTGCTCAAAATCTTTACTTTTTGATGTTAAATCCCAATTGGTAATGCTAAATAAACCATCTCTCTTCCAAGATTGAATGATATCTATAAACTGCTTAAATTTATATCCTGAAAAATGATAATCGCCATGAGAATCAGCAAAATATACATCATAACCCGCAGCCATTGCAGCCCAAAGTGCTCCATCTGGCCCTATCAGGATATTATTTGGAATTTGCTTTTCAAAAGCAACCTGTTTACTTTTTTCTAAAACCGATCGCCAAGATATATCGGTTGTTAAATCAAGCTTTAAATCATCTTGGCGAATATATAAACGCGGAAAGCTGATACCCATTGTAAAACCCGCAAGTGCCGTTTTTTCATCCTCGTTTCTACCGCCAATCCAATTTTTTGTATCGGAATAATATATATCAAAAAAGGATGGATTAACAAAAGGGGATATGTCTAAATACCAATTTTTTAGCGTCAACGGATTTGATGTGACAACCAAATCATATTCTTTGCCCGCTTGAAGCTCTAAAGGTAGGTTATCGGTCACCCATTGTAATGGCTTTGGAATAAAGATGATTTTTTGATTATCTAGATTTTTATTTTCGGAGGAGTTTGTCTTAAGGTTATATTCATGGGCAAGCTTATTGAGCAAGGCACATTCTGGGCCAACATCAATACAAATTGCCTTTAGCCCCGTATAATTTTTTTGGTTGGAAATGATTTTTATCTCTGTACTGGCCTCTGCCTGAGCCACAGCACCCCATAAACAGCACCCCAAGAATAAAGGCAATAAAAACTTCATCAAAAAACCTTTTTATATTCTATATCGATCTTGTTTTTTAATATATCATCATTTAAAGTAATTTTACATTTAAAAATATTCTTAACAAAGCCTCAGAGCCCGTAAGGAAACATCATGATCAATACAATCAATCAAACAATTTACCTTAAAGATTATACAAAGCTCGACTGGGCTATCGGGCATGTTGATCTTGTCTTTTATCTGGATGCTGAAAAAACAAGAGTCCAAGCCAAGTTACATATGGTTTTACAAGGCAATAGGGATGGAAAAATCATCCTTTCTGGAGAAAGTCTAACAACCCATCATTTCACAATAGATGGCCAAAATATCGATCCCGAAGCCCTCAACATTATCGATGATCATATCTATTTGGATGCCCCCTCTAAAGATCGCTTTATCATTGAAACAGATGTTGAGATCAACCCAGAGGCCAACAAACAGCTTTCGGGGCTTTATGCTTCATCCGATATTCTTTGCACACAATGCGAGGCCGAAGGTTTTCGCCGTATCACATGGTTTACAGATCGGCCCGATAATCTTGC
>JAVFBX010115817.1:0-15942 GCA_034783855.1 Mopalia kennerleyi
GGATAGACGGTCCACAACTGATAAAATGGTGTCCTGAGTGTGTGTAAGTTGAGTCTAAGCGGATAGACGGTCCACAATTGATGGCAATCGTCCCCTGGGTGTGAAAGAGTTGAGTCTGAGTTGTTAGACTTGTCATGACGTTGGCCAAAACGGTGTCCCGACTGTGATAGACTGACAGTCTCTTAAATTGGTAATCATTTGACGTTAACCTTGTTGGAATTTTCTTCCAAGACCCATCCAAGACCCATATGCCCAAAATGCACAGTAGCCAAAGTGTGAGTCTGAGAAGAAGGATTGCCCACAATATAGTGTCCTTAAGGCCACACAAATGAATTTCAGAAGAGTCACTGCCTACAATGTCTTAGTCTGAGAGCTGCACTGAGTAGATACTATAGGCTGTCCACAAATTTGGTCGAAACTGTATTCACTGACAAGCATTTAGTTCTTAGATTTTCTTTATTTTTTGTTTTTATAGTTGTTATGTTCAAAAGTTTTTTTTACAGCTGTGTCATATTGAATAGTTTGTACAGTTGTTGATGTACAAAACTTTGTTAGTTGTGTCATGTACACATGTATATGTGATAGGCTGTTGAACTGAGTCCAATACAAAACTACAGAATAGGGTTGAAAATAGATAGAGGCTGCGAATAACCGATGAAACAATTAATGCTAATTGATATTGACATATGTGTATCTGCTAAAAAGCTACATCGACCTTGTTTTAACCCTTGAGGTGAAAAAACTTAATACAAGCAGCATATCAGTGAATATATAATGAATACAATTGGAGCTTGAAATATATATTCCTAGGATACTTCTTTTTTATAAATGTAAAGAAAAAAATGCAATTGCCCACCAGCAACCTCTGATTAATATATATCATCCTACTTCTGATCACTCACTGGTTTAAATTCACCACGTGTTCATACCGTTATGTCGTCTGCTTCTGCCCGACTTACTCTTGTGGGTCTGTGATCGCCGTTGTTTTACTGTATATTTCTACAAATTGATCACACGGCACAGGGATGGATGTCACATAACAAAATAGTACAGTTTTTTGGATTTTGTCTTTACGGAGTTATACAGGCCCAAAGTATAGTAATATAAACCTCGACATCTGCCAACATGACTTCTAGGGGTCTGTTTTACTCAGTACGGATCTTGTCAAAAGGCCACCGTGAGCCTCTGTAGCTCAGTCGGTAGAGAGTTGAGCCTGTAACCCAAATGTCCCGGGTTCAAATTCCGGTGGAAGCAAGCAAATTTTTCTTTCTTCGTTTATTCAATATATATTAAAATGTGCCTCCACCGGAATTCGAACCACCGCACTCTGACTAGAATGGCCAACTAAACAGCAAAGGCTCACGGCGGCAGGATCACCGTTTTTTCCAGGTATAAATGCTGTAAATCTTTCTTTACCGGAAGCACTGACAAAATGACACTAAGGGGACGCCTTTTTAGTCTATAAATTACCTACAAATGTGTTTTATTGTGTCGGATTGTTCTGACAATCTGTTTCAGGCAGAAATATATTTTAAAATGTAGATATATAAATTTTGCTTAAGAAGAGAAAGAAACATTTGAATACATCCGCTAGCGACGCTTGGCTAACATATATATCATAACTGCACACTCGTGGTCAGTTAGAACGCTGGTCCTGCTAGCCAGAGACACGAGTTCGAATCTCGGAGTGGGCAAGGAAAATTTTCTTTCTCTATACTGTAAAACAATATTATAACTGTAGAGAAGTACATGTTAGAATACCTCTATTTCGGCGACGTCTGGACAATATAATAGAGAAAGAAAACATGTAATTGAAATAATTGGACTTGCTATGTTCCATTTCCCAGGAACGACGAGGATGCATGAAGCTGACACGTGGGAGACAACCATTGTATTGCTGCATGCTTTATTTGGATTATTGCATATCGCGTATTTCGCGTCGTTTAATGCCGGACAAAATCTTTGGTCAACAGATCATTCGAAATAATTTCCTTAACAACTCTTTTACAATCTCAATTAGTTTGCTTCGCCACTGAAAAGATTTTCGAATGTGCACGGGAAAAAAGCCCAAATCCCTTCTAAAGGGTTCTCTTTGTATTAAGTCATGAGACGATTGGAGCCATTTATTGGCGGCCTTCTAACTCACTATTATTCCATCATCTCAGGAAATCCATGTTGTCTTGTTAAGATCTCGCGGTCGGGATTACAGTTAAAATTGGCAGGAACCGTCAGGATCATGCCTTTATTGCCTTCTATTTGTATTCTGTTGTCAAGCCAATTGAAGTTAAGGTTGAGTAGCCAGCAATTGTGGTATCTGGACAGGCCGCTTACCTGAGCTCGCTAATTAAATGAAGAATGAAGTGTAATCAGGGAACGGTCTCCGTTCAACCACGGATCAGAGAGAGGAAGGTCTCTGTCTCCCGCCAATAGTTCTTTTGATTCCATTTAACCGCGGCCTAAAAGGGCAACGTTCTTCGAGTCTTCCGTTTGTCCCAGATCTCAGGAAATGAGCATGGTTTTTCATAAAGGCCAGGGTGAAATCAGCTCTGAAATTTGTAGACAATCGAAAAAACCGCGCTTTCGTCAACAAGCGGCAAAGATGAAACTTAATCCATTAATTTCCTAAATCGACAAGAGTTGAATTTACAGAAGCTCCGTTGTTTTGCTTTCAGTTTGATCTTCTGTGTAAAGATGTACTTTTAATGGCTTCCAGGATAGAATGAGTTGATAGCTCAAGTTTGACGCATTTCGGAGCTTCATCTTTCACACATACGAGACGCTATTATTATCAGTATTTCAAAAGAAACCAGGCACGCACTTGTTCGGATTCTTCTGAATTGAAAGCTGCATTATTCCAATTATATTCTACCAAGGAGAATTAATCATATTTAATACATATATGTCCACACATTTTCATCGTGTGCATAGACTCGGAATAAAATTACCTCTTGGATTCGAGTTACTTCCTCTCTCGACCCAGTCGTCCTGTTCTCGTTTTCTGCTCTATTTGGTGATGATAGGCAGAACAAAGCCTACCGAGAAAAAAAATCTCTTCTCTTTTTGTGCGGGCTAGAAGAAACCCCTTACCCAACGGACACTTGTTCTTGTGGACAATGAACGTAACCATGTATATGTTATTAGACAGGGATTGATTACGATGGGGAAATAGGCATACACGCGGGGGCTAGGACGGGGATGAGGGTTGGTTCACAAGGCCTTCCTGATAAAACAAGGCCAAGTAACCGAGGGTAATATCGCTGATCAGACCGCTAAGCAGATTGCGTGTGCTGCCTAGGAAACAGCGGCTGTAATTAGTATAATTTTGCGGTTTATGACAAACTGCGACTGAAAACACTAAGAAACCACAAGGATATCGCAAGGATCGTGGAGAACTAATTACAGTGGTCGTCTATCCCAAACCCATATGCACACCCAAAGTGTCTATAATTATATCATACTCTTCTTCCACCGATACCAAATTATATCTGAGTTAACGAACAATACGATGGGTTGGACTTCTCCTCTTTCTTCATAACCAACTCTCTGAACGACTCAGAATTCTTTCTTGGTGTTCTCTATCTTTTGATGAGTGAAAATTGGACTCCGGAAGCCTATCTTTCCTTAGATCATTGTGATGACATCTAACCATATAAAACATCTCAAGTGAACCGGTCTCAAAGACTATAGATAAACCCCGCGTTCTGAATTATGATATCCATCACGTGATGATGTTCGCGGAGAAATATGATATTGAGGCATTAAGAGAATATACTGGGCGTCCGGGAGGAAACGGCCATATTAGCTACATTAGTGCGCGGTCTCGTACAACACTGCGGATACAGGCTGACAGTGTGGACAGTCCAAGACATGGCATATTTTACAACCATGACTTAAGTAAGCTATTTCAGCCTCTCCATGCTTCCGTTTATATTCTTTGTTTGCCAAGGCTTTTCTTCTGCACACCATATAGCTCCGATAAGAAACATAATACAATATCTAATGAAGACTGCCCGTATATTGCCCTATACAATGACATTGTATTTTCAGCAGTATTGTCATAAACACTCCAGTTCAAGAAGAATACTTACGACCGTTTTTAATTACAATATATTTACTGTCTTGGGGAGTTTGTGGGCTTTTGCAATTAGAAACACCATTAAGTTATGTCTTTTCCCGGCCTCTCTTATTTTCTGTTAATTTATAATGTATTAAAGGGTTGGTTACTATTACTAAATTTGTGCCTGTATTTAAAATATGTATGTGTTTATTCCAGTATATATAGCATATTTTATCCTGCACGAACTTGCACATTGTGGATAATTATTGTTGAAGTTTGATTCACCCTGTAATCACCGTGATCTTATTGTGGCCGATATAGCAAGTTGTCAAAACGCCTGAGTAACCTCGGTAGTAAAAGATCCATGTGAATTCCTCACCAGTCTGTGGGTTGATGCTTGCCCATAAGATTAGGTGATCAGCCTACAGTCGTTAGGAGGAACGCTAACAGCAAACTTAATAGAATCTGCTTTAGAGAAAATCTATGGCTGTCTTTGGATAATTTTCATTCGTGGAGTTTAATATAAGATTACTTAGACTCTTAAGGTGTGTGTGTGGTGGGGGTGTGGGAGGGGGGCATCGAGTCTTCTGCAGCACTAAGACGATGGTAAAGAGCTTTAGCACACGGTAAAATGTAATACATCAGTGCATTACCGGAAGTAAGGATAAATCTTTAGATTGAGTGAACAGGTTCTGCCCCCTATGTCACCATCTATCAGGGGAGGGAAGTGGATAATATGAATATATTTCCGCGAAATCAACATGCGCTTCATATGCCTTGCTATTACACGCTTAAATAAACACGGCCTTTGATCCTGGAAATAAAGTAGTTCCCACGTGCGCTCTGTTTAATTCTATCATGAAACCTGTAGTCCTTGTACAGGCTATAATCCGGTAGAGAGGAGAAGTATGGTAATTGTATCACAATAATCCTAAGACAGGGGTCATTGACATATGCATCTGCAAAAACATCATTTTCATTCGAATGATTCACCACATCTACTCCTGTCACAACTCCTCCCCTGGCAATCCTCTTAAAAATATAAATCCCTATAGCTCGTGAAGTTGTCTAAATTGAATCATGCAGCCAAATGCTACAAAAAATATCGCTAAATTCTCAACGACGTATTCATTATAATACATAAATTAATAATGTCGAAGTCTCTTAAACACAGTTTGTAACTGATATATTTAGGCTTAACAAATATAACTACTGAGCTGATCTTGTTGATTAATATTGTATTTAGAATAACCTACAAAAATAAGGTTTTAATTTTATTTTTGTTATGTCATATCCCATGTCATACTATATTATTTGGTATATATATTTCAGATTGTTATTTAACACTGGCTGCTGTGAAGCTAAGGGTGACGTGAATGAGGATGTTTCCATATTTACTGTATTTTATCTCAATGCTCTGACCTACAACAAATTAGGGTAGGATAATTTCACGCATCTGGGATCCTTTTGTCAGCCAAGTGGTCGGGAACTAAAGAAAGGCGGCCTCAAAATGAAACTTTTTGCTTTAGGCCAGACCTCTTTATGGCAGCAGTGGCATGTGCTCGATGAATATTTAATGTGGTATACGTATATATATATTGTTCTGGAGTAATTACACGTAATGTTATATACACGATTTATTGCAGTTCACTTCATACATCTTTTAAGTCAAAATGTACGTATACAGTGTATGTACCTCAACGTGTGATAGAGAAAATGTACAATGTGTGTAAATCGCCACGGATTCTGTACGGGTTTCTAAACCATACAATGAGTTTAAACTGCCACGTATTCTATATGAACTTTTTATGTTTAGACGAACATTGTTGATAAAAATAATTAAATAATATTACAGGTATATAAAAAGCACAATTTAAAAAAAAAACAATTCACCCTGAACCACAATGGCGCAAAATAAACTCTGCCAACTGCTGTATAATCTTACAATGTATACGCATTACTATGTCACGATTGTTTCTTTGCAGCTTCGCTGTCACTTCAGGTCTTGATCAAGGTCCAAAATGATGAAAGGGGTGGGACAGAGATGACAACTTCTACAAATCACAGCTCGTGTTGACGTTTACTTCAGCCATCAGCTGTCAATCAAGTCTATCGTTGAATCACGTGCTCAGTAGACTTACTGTAACATCCCTTTCGTCATATCTATGAACATAAAGATGCTATCAAAGGTATTATAATAAATATATTGTCAATCTTGTACCTTGGTTAGATGAACGCCTTCCGTCCTTGAGGAGCACACCAACTGTCCTAAATAACATAATAAATTCACAGTAAACGTATATTAGTGCATGTGCTATACATTTAGCGGTTTGGCTAAATAATTTATATCAAAACGTATCGAGTTCGTCGACCCTTTAATATTTGAACCTGTTATTTAGCAATATCATTTTAAATGTTAAATACAATTAATCTTTGAATTTTTATATATAAAATAAATTTTTCTCTCTTCATTTACTCAAAATAAACTGATACAAACAATGAAATAAGTCTTTCTTTAATTTTCATTTGTTAAAAAACGCAACAATTATCATATATATGGATTGTTACATGTGATTAATAATCATCCATACTGTTTATAAGAAACTTTCATATTTAAAACGATTCAGATTCATCATTGGCATTTGTTCCGGTTTGGATAACACGCAGGGAACAGCGAACAAATGCTAATATTAATAATAATAATTATTATAATAAAACATGTCTGCAATTACAACATAGAAGAAAAAAAGGACAATATTTGATGTTTTTTAAATATATTTTACTCTCATTATATGATAAAGTAGTTGGCTATTTTCTGACTGTATGATTGGCTTTATTCAGAGTGTCGGATGTTTAGTAGTGGCTCCTCCATTGTGTGCATAATGATGTACTTCTAGTCTGACAGAAATTGTCCACGTTCCGCAGAATTTATTTCACTTTTCAGCCTTGTCCGACAACCAGTGATTTATCTCTATCAAGTGCGAAAGCTATAGTAATGCTTCACGGGGAGTTTCACGCGGAGAATAAAGTATCTGACAATATTGTGCATTTACTTGCATTCATCTAAAGGCACACTTTTGTGCTTTATCGGATCTCCACTCCCCACGTCCTTCTAATTGAGCCGACAAGACCAAATAATATCTGCGGTTGGCACGCAAATTCTCCTCTCCAAGGCAGCCATTTTAAGTCCAAGCAATTCGATGTAAAGGATTTAAGCGACCATATCGTATATATGCCTCCCCCTCCCCTGCCCAATTGAGAAAAATAATCAAATAGGAGTTGTTTCTGTAAGGGACCACCGATGGTATGAGCCTTGGGAAATACCAGGTTCTAAAATATATGGTTAACATATTAAATAAAGGACAGGTTTGCCAAACAAATGGCAGAATGCCCAGATTTGAGAAAAGCACGGAAATCAACGGAAACGCTAATATTTTAGAAAGTTCTACCGTTGGTTACATCTCTACAAGTATACACTATTCCGAGTATTTCGTGGTTATAAATTCTTTGTGCCCAGTCTGTTAAAATATCGCCTGAATGGGCCATGTAATGAGACGGGAGGCGCACAAACACGCCACCTTGTCACTCCGCCGATTCATCCGATATCAACGGGGTGCTCTATTTTGACATTTTACAAATTCTCCTCTTTGGCGGTCGAGGATAACTTGGACGACTTAAAGATAGCTACACACTAATGGATATGTTGAGTCGGTCAAAGATGTCCGTCATCTTGTTTATAGTTATTGTAATGTGTAACGTTGTCACTTCGGTCTACATACCCTCCTTGTCGCAAGATGCAACATTTTCGTTAACGAAAAATCGACTGCGGCATGTTAATGTAGGCCTACAGTAAATTTGAAGCAGCTTGTATTGCCTAACTTAACTTATGAAAGCATAAATCAGCATGTAAGTGTTATAGTTTAAGACTTTCTTCTCAGTCACCATTATATCCAAAACTGACAAATTCATATTTAGTTATAAGGGTTGTATAGGGATTTGAAATGACTTCAGACTGACTTTAGACTTTATAAGTAGTGTATACTACTTCATAGTGTAGCCTATATTGACTCGGTCTGTGTGATAATGAAATCTTTATTTGAGATGTTAAATTATAATCTGTATTATTTTATACGGGGCCTGTATGCAATTCATGTAAAAGATAATTAGAGAGGTGATTAAACGGTTGTATTCCGAGAGTGAGAGTCAAAAGGGTATATCATCAAATGACAATTATTCACGATGTAAAGAAAGAAAGGTTCTTTAAAAAAAAAATAGCTACCCTTAAGTTAAGGTCATTTTTTGTCAGATGACACGATATACCTGCCTGGAATATATTAAGAGGTTACGACCGATGGGGAGATACAATTGAAATGTGTTAAATTACATATTAAAAAGAACACCTAGCTTATGCTCCAGTGTAGATTATATACAGGATCAAGATTACACGTTAAACTAGTTACCATATCATCACTACTAGGCGACTAACTCGATTAAAGAAGAGGGCATTTTCATAAATATGTTATCTGCAGGTGTTACTTGATTGCCAATTGACATAATCTGATGACATATATGGCTTCAAAAACCGATTTTAAAAATTCAAACAATTTCGTTTGATTTATTGAAAGCTGTCCGGTTTAGCGTTCTCGACATGCAAATAGTATCGTTTTTATGTTACTTACGTATTTTGCTTCAAACTAGTGAATGTGTGAGTATAAAGACGACTCTCGGATAAGATTAACGCTCAGGTCAATCAGTAATTAGTTTGATAAGGCTGATGTGTATATATAAGCTTCAGGTTGAAATTAACCATGTTGTCTATTACCACATCCTTATTACCATACTATACATCTATACACGTAAAAGTGTTCAGCATTATATTGACGCCAGGAAAGCCGCTGACGAAGGACACGAGAAACAGAACTCTTTCATAGTTGGACAGGTCAAATTGAGTAATGAAAAGGAAAACAATTTACTTTACTAAAGACAGTTGCCTGCTAATAGACAAACCTAGTTACGATACAATCCTTTATCGTTGATCTGCTGTCTACCTTAAAGCGGAGGTATTTCTATTAAACGTAATGTAGTATCTACCATCTGATCCAGGATATAATTCCATTAACCCAATCAATAGTTCAGGTTATGTTAAGAGATCGACCCACACCTGTCGGTAGCTGAAGCTAGCAATACCTGTGTAACATAGTGATCACGTAACACTTAACTCTTCGATCCAATACACCCCAGATCATATCAAATAGATCAGCATGGATCAAGCCCATAACTGTATCAAATAGGTGTTAAATCATCAATCTCTGATCATCGACATTTTTTCTCTCTGACATAAAATACAAACTGTGGTTATAAAACACACACACTTTATAGGGAATATGCTTTCTCATAAACTATTAGTGAACTGTAAAAGTTAAAATAAAAAATTATATTTGAAGTTGATTAAAAAAATACGTCTGATATCTAACGTCAAATACACGGTTAATGATATGATCTTGTGTACTAATAACATTTTGATCCCTATGAAATAACACTGTTCATATATAACTGGTCAAAATAGTCATTTTTTGCAATGGTAATAGGGGTCATATGGTGTAGTCCGCTGTATCACAGGTGTCAGTTGTCACGATACATATATGGTTTTAAACTTGTAATTAATAGGAAGCTCTCTGACGTTTTTGTCATATATATTTTGAATAAATGCAGGGAGAAAGTTTACTTTTTGTCATATATATATATATGTATAAGTTAAAATATGTAATATAAAGGCAGCCCCAACGTTTTTGTAACAATAAGTAATTTGCATTCTAAAATTTCCAGTTATGCATCTATTTTGGTTAGTTTTTAAACACGTGTTTAGTTTGAAATGTAAAGCAACGCTGGGTAACGATATAAACATTTCGATTGGTTACAATCAAGAAATAAAAACTGTACTATCTGTGAACCTTCACACGGTTGTCATTTCAGTAGGTGTAAAGTAAGCAGAATTTGGGAAATCTTAGCACTAATACTGTAAAAAGCAATAATCAAATGTTTGTTCTTTCACAGTGTGAAGGGTTGGAGGTTTTCAGCAAACAAACCGACACGGAATTAAACCCGAAGATTGCCTGTTAAGCTGTAGTAAACGTCAGTGTGTAACTGTTAGAAACACAGGTGTCCCCATACAGCCAGGTAAACCACGATGTGATGTTAAACGTCTTTCACCCTCTCCCTGGCCTCCCGCCTCAGTGGGGCTGAGGTCCCAATACAAACTCAGACCTTTCAACTCTCCTTGTACGCCCCAGACATATGCCTTAACTATATATCAGTGCCATAAGCGAATTGGATAGGGGTGCCCCAGACCTTTGTTAAAACACGACCCACCGAGATTAGTATAATAGAAAGTGATATAACGGGGCACATAGCCTGCCATTATGCGTATTCAGTGCGAAATAATATAGCCAGACATAAAGCATTGGTTTAGTTAACATTAGAGGATCCCCCGGCTCGGAGTAGCCTGTCAACGCATACAATACTTCTCTGTGATTAACAAAGAGGTTAGGTGGGTTGTGATCCCACTTTTCATACATACACTGGCTTCAGGGAAAACCTTTTCTTATTCTAATGTAGACCTCGCCCTCAACTCAATACTAGTTTCACCATCCAATAAAAGATCAAGTTCTTGACAACTTGGTTGAGGTGACCTTAGAATTCTGTTCGTCCTGTCCCCCAATTTATATTTCTATTCAAAGCTGTGAATGGGGTTGATGCTGATCCATTGAACAAATAACAATAAATGCACGAAGATAATATCCCTAAATAGGAATACAAGTATACCTGACCATTCCTTAAGATGACCTCAACTTTTTTTTCGAATGTTACAACTTTTGCTACTTGCAATACAATGGTATGTAAAAATGGTGTTCCGAAAACTATAGCACTTTACATGGATTAAACATTTCAGGCTTTATTTCATGACACAAGATTGCAGGGTTTACTTTCTTGTTTGCTTTATATGTAAAATAATAAGTAAAATCCATCATTAAAATCATTAATCCATCATTCCATTAACTTTTAATTTGACAAACCTTCACCCACATTTAACGTTTATTATCACCTTGCTTAGTTTTATAAAGAAACGCGGCCTTACGCAGTCTCATGTTTTGAATCTGTACATCGAAGGGATAGTAGTCTACACGTGGCGACTCGACGAATAGTAATTATCAGCAGATTTGATGTCCATCGAAGGCGTTAATCCGAAGTTGATGAGTGTCCAGTTAAATCTATTGAGTAACTCCCGGCAAATTATCCCTGGAGCAAAGGGCATTCAGTCAGCGCTGACCAGTGTCCAGTGATTGACGAGCGCCAAGGTTTATGAGCAGAGACCTTTGCCCCTATGGTGAATGACTGCGGCCCCGGATCCTGGTCGTCAGTCTCCCTGATTATCCTTGAAGATTTTCTCTTGAATGCATCATGGCCGATCATTCATTTGCAGTCTTGTTGAATATGACAAGCAAATGGTTTTAATGTCTCCTGGTCTCGTTTAACACCCTCTGTCCAACCCTTGGAGATTTGCACAAACAGTATTTACCCCATCCACCAATATGCTGACCTGGTTGACCTTTGGTGGTGCTGGGACAGATCCCGCCTTTGAGCTGCTGGAACCTCGAAGATTAAAGGTTGACTCGAGATGTAACTCCGTAAACAACAATGTCTCCTTTGCCGATCCATCATCTAGTGTATTACTGGTATTTCGTCGTCATTTGCTGAGAGGGTCTTCACTTGTAAACAAGCCAAGGTTTCCTTGATGCTGGAATGGTTAGTTGGACAAATACATATCCGTCTCCAATGATCGAAGAAATAATTACATTCCGGAGAATACGTTCTCTGGGTAAACATTTCGTAAAAACGAGGAGGCAAATGATATAAAGATTCGCATAGTCTAGGAGTTTGTATTTAGCTTAATATCGTCTTAAGTGGATTTTGCCTGGAAGCGTTCCCCCTTGTCCCCCTCATCTGTGAACAAACGTGCAGGAGCTTTATTTATTCTGGCTAAAAAATGAAGGGTCAGTCCTCGGTTCCTAGATTTGTTCATAGTTTGTTTAATGGATGTACATGTCTCTACAGATAAACCAAATGTCCCGCTGGTGGAAACGGGGACTAAAGAAAACAGTTCTTCTCTGAAGTCCACGTCCACCGGTGTCTACCATTGCTCATTATATGGCTTGGGTTAAAATAAATCGTGATGTTTTCACCAGTTCAGCAAACAACCGGTAAAAGAATATGTTAACGAGGCTTATTTCTCTTGGTAAAAATTAAGCTGCCCGAAAAAATAACAAATACTAGATAGTTTCTGCCTTTGGACTGAGAGAGAGTGACCTCAGTCCAGCCAGGGCAGAGTGATCAAATCACCGTGACCTGGTCAGGATAAGACCCGTATAGCCCGAAAGGACGAGGTCAACTGGGACTGGGCTTGAGGAGACTACCGTAGGCAATAATTTAAACAATGAGATGACATGAAATACGGCAAATGTATTAAACAGTTCTGAAAAATTAAACTGAAAGCAACTGAGTGCCTACAGCGATCGAAACTGTTAAGGTTTGACGAACTGGTCACCTTTATCTTTGTCAGCCGCACTTATTCCGGCGAAAAATTTAGTTTTCAAGCTTAAACTGTGCCAAAAAAGAAAACATGTTTAACGAAATACCGCTTCGTTTCAGCAGATTTGACCATATAAGTCTTGTGGAAAGCCTTGAACATGCAGGGAAGACGGGTACTATATGTTAACTATAAAAGTTATTCTTCTATAAATTACAATATTGATATCGCTACTTTAGAATAATACCCCAAAATGATGTTCAGTCCGAACAGAATAATGTATTTACGGAAATTTAATTTTGGCTACTTCCATAAATTGTTTATTACAATTTTACACTCCTACACTTAAACCATTGTCCGTGTACAACCAGTTGTTCGCAAACCAATAAACTTATCTAATAATTTAATTGGAGATTTATTTCAAAGTCAATACTTCTGTATAAAGCCGTAAACCCCTCAACCTCCGAATGATCTAATACACTAAAAGTCAATGTTTGGTCGTCGTTCTCTCACAAGTCTCTGTGAAGCTGGACATATCGTATTAACTGTATAGGAAGCGGTTTACAGAGGGATGAAGTTGTAATTGGAAGTTGTCCAGATCATCATCACATTCATATCAATCACTCTTAGATGATTTTGCTTATCACACTCATTTTCGTTTGGTGAAGTACAAATACCCAATCAAAACCATCAACACATTTCAGATTTTATCCCACCCAATCAAAGCTATCAACACATCTCAGATGATATCCCAATACCAGATATAGCAGAAGCTGCATTGAGGATGGTGTCATGAACATAGCTTTATAATAAATTACTGACTCATTGTCTATAATACATTACAAATATTAACTAATTCCTTGAACCTGAAATACATGCAAACTAAGGTTATGTTAAATCTATCGTGAAATCTTGTTTACTCCATAAGGAGTATATTATTGTCTTTCAAATGTCTTTAAATAAACTTGTACTCCTATTCAAACATGGATCATTTTTTATCGGATTATTTGCTTTAAAACATAGACTAGTTAAAGGCAGATGCTCCCGTGTTGAAGAGATGTTAATGTTATTGGTGTTTGACGTCACAATCGACGGTATTTCATTGAGATGACTACTATGTGCTGCCGGTTATTGGTGAACAGTCGGTGAGAAACCTCGGAAAAAGCATCTTGCGACCGCCGCAGGAACCATACATTTTCACTTTTATACCTCCGATTGTAAGGCGACCTAGAACCCGGTTATATGGCCAGCACAGGAGGTTCAGCAGTCCACTCACTAAGCCGCGGTGCAGGCTTCATGCAGAGAATGGTATGACAGCAGTCCAATGTAACACTCACTAAGCCGAGGTGCAGGCTTGATGCAGAGAATGGTATGACAGCAGTCCAATGTAACACTCACTAAGCCGCGGTGCAGGCTTGATGTAGAGAATGGTATGACAGCAGTCCAATGTAACACCCACGAAGCCCTGATGCAGGCTTCATGTAGATAATGGTATGACAGCAGTCCAATGTAACACTAAGCCGCGGGGCAGGCTTGATGTAGATAATGGCATAACAGCAGTTCAATGTAACACTCACTAAGCCGCGGTGCAGGCTTGATGTAGAGAATGATATAACAGCAGTTCAATATAACACTCACTAAGCCGCGGTGCAGGCTTGATGTAGAGAATGATAGAAAGCAAGAAGCAGAAAAGCGATAGTGAGTGCGAAGTTGCGAAGAGAATTCCGAAGCCAAATTGTTGCAGCAACATTCATTACGAAACGTTCCTCAATATCGCAACATTGCTTTGCAAATTTGCAGCTTTTCAGCTAACCTTTTCAACGATGACCTTATAGAAGACTTCCACTGAGTGAGAATATATAAAGACACGTGGGGTATACATGAACTAACCAAATGGTATTCGAAGTACAGGTTTACAAATTATGTTACCATAAAGTAAATATCGTATATCGATTTTAAATAATCTACATCCCTGTGCCAGTGTGATTGCTTTTTGGAAAAAACATATATCAACATGCAGGGTGTGGCGATAGACGGGTGCACATAAGTAAACACTAACATGTCCAAATTGAAGCCCGATAGGAGTTTATTGCAGTTTGAACTTAGTCACCGTATAACTTTAAAATAAAATAATTTAACCAGCATGGCATGTATTAATGGAGATTGTGCAACGAAATTTTAATTCTTGTTTGACAAGTAGACAGTTTAGTTTATCAGATTACATACGACCTTAAATAAACTTTATATTACATAGAAAATAGACATGGACAAATACTATCTCCTTGTCGTGTGCTTATAGTCTGCAGCCTATATTCCTATTAAACAGCCAATCGGAGTTTAGATTGTACTACTAGACATGTTAGGTTATGTTGACATATCAATACTAAAAGCATGGTTCGTTGGTACTTATATGTATATGTTGAAAGCCGGCAGTGACATTTAAGCACGACCTTATTGCTACGTGGTAAATATTTTACATTTCGCGTGGGGTGTTAAATAATTCAACACTTGTCTGCCGCGGATATATGTTAAACAAAACATTAGTGAATAAAATTTTACTTAATATCTATAATATACAAAAATAGGTAAAAAACGGAATGATGATGTTCTTTGAGAGCATGGATAACCAAAGTCCTGTGGAATCTTATCGAAATAAAATAAAATAAAATTAGAACTTCCTGTAAGATAGTCACCCACAGCTAAATAAAATTGACTGAGTAACCAATTAACGCTTAACATTGGCATTCTCCACATATATTTAAAATTTAAATTAAAAGCTTAGACAATAGTTGGGGTTTTGTTTTGTTTTGTGTAAATTATCATTTACTACTTGTGGGATGGATGCTTACATTTGGTTTGCAGTTGATGGTTTTGTAACGGGATTTGTGATTATAATTGCTTATAAACAGGTAACAACATACAGATTCGTTATTTTAATATTTCTTTTTACATAATTTCCATTTACACAATACATGCTAAGACAAGTACAGCTGGTTATACAGTAGGAAAAAGACAGTATCTAAAATAGCAACTGAAAAACAAATGGTTATGAACCACTGACTGAATGAATATTGATTGATTAGTTTGACTCATTGATTGACTGCTTTACTGATTGTTTGCTGATGACCGGATGTATAGGGGTTTTATTATGATTTAGTGGAGTAGACCGATTGATCATTTGGTTTTAATTTGGTATTTTCTTCTTCTGAATAAATGAATTGTATTGGTGATGTTGAGCTGTTCAATTACTGAACACTTCTGATTGAGCTCGAATCATTGATATATTGACAAGTATTAAGTT
>JAVFBX010115928.1:0-15941 GCA_034783855.1 Mopalia kennerleyi
CTGAGAACACCAGGGCAACAGAAAGCTCCTCTTTTCTCGCCTCTTACGATCGACCAAGGAAGCCGAGGGAGTATTCTACAGGACTGGCCAACCCGCTCCCCCACGGGGCGACAGACATAAGAGACAGTTTGTGAAAATGCTACGTTTAACAGGAGATGTAACCCGGCTTAGCTGGTTCATTTAACAAAATAAAGATTCTAAAATAATCACAGACAAAACAAAAATCATTTAATAAACTGTTTTTTTATTAAGTGGCACTTCGTTCTTTAGCGTATTTGTGTAAATATAGCGAATACAACATTTTAATAAGTTCTTTTCATAAACCGCCAGTTCTAATCAACAGTATCGCAGAACAGTTCCTCATCAAAAAAACATTATAATAAAATGATAATAAATGTATCTCAACTTTGTCGTGTTCTTGAAAAGAAAAATCTCTTTCAACAAAAAGCAAAACAATTTACCATAACATTGAGCAATGAAACTTCAACACGTCCACATAAAAACATCCCAATAAAGAAATGGAAAAACATCTAGGAGTGAAAAGTGATAAACTTTGTGCCAATATTAAGCTACTAAAAGTAACGCACAGAATAAGAATGTGAGAAAATGAAAAGAAAGCAAAGAAACATTTCGAAATTGATCTGACATGTGCCAATATATTTTAATTGATGATGACATTAATGACACAAAACATTGTTACCTAATAAACGGGTAAAAGACAGTCCAGTTGAAAACAACATACTGAAAAAATAAAAAAATAAAAATAACATGT
This sequence comes from Mopalia kennerleyi, assembly GCA_034783855.1. Lineage (NCBI taxonomy): Eukaryota > Metazoa > Mollusca > Polyplacophora > Chitonida > Mopaliidae > Mopalia > Mopalia kennerleyi. Next base: position 773 of record JAVFBX010115928.1, read on the forward strand.
TACGTCAGCATTATTGCTGCAAAAATACAACAGTAAATAAACAGGAGACATAAAAATGGATTTAAGAAAAGATTAAGTTTTCTGAAAAAAAAACAGGTAAAAATAAATAGATAAATGTAATGTGAAAGTTGTTGTTTAGATTCCTTTTACAAGAGTGAAAGTTTGTATAAGTCTCTATTTTTATAAAGCTATCACTCATGGAAACAAATCATTCAAGCAATCCATGTTTTATTCCGCCCTTTCTACCTTTTTCTGCTAAATCAGCGTCTGTCTGGTCGAGGTGTTTCTTTCATGACAGTTTCAGCGACACGAATCACTTACTAATTTATTGGTATTACCAGCTCTCACAAAAAATGGTTTGGAAATTGTCGAAATGTGGGAAAATGGACTTTTTATTTCCCAACTGGCTATTGGATGGAGACGATATACAATGAAGCAATAGACAAGACTTTATAGATGACGTCTTCTTGTAAATTTCCTGGCACAACCTTTAAGTGGATACAAAGCAATCGTTATACAATTTAATTTAAGTTTCTTTTTACACAAGAGAGGTATTTAATGCGAAGTCATGACCCTACTTGAGGATTCGATGTAGCTTTGATCTATCTTAATTCCTTTGTGTTCCTTTTATCAAACCGGAAACGGTCTTTAACATGAATAAACGCAATAAACTTTTTGGGGAAAAATTTTCAGTGGATTCTTTTAGAGAATGTTTACCATAAAAGTGAACTTGCAGCATCCCATATTGTTAAAGAAAAGCAAACATCAACAAAAAACGGATAATTACAACAATTTGTTCACAAATGATTCCATCTATTCCAAACAAAAAGTCTGTCCAACAAAAGTTTTCATAAAAAAAAAAAACAGACAAAAAGAAACAACAACAAAAAACGTGTAAAATATTTTGTTTCTGTTATTGCGTTGATCCATTATTCCACACGAACCATCTGTCTGTCTGGTCTCAGTGTACAAGATTATAAACCAATCTCTCATAAAAACAAGCCTTTCAATTGGTCAATTTTTTTATATCGCTCACTAACTTTGCTTCTTCCAAATCAGTTTCTATCGTAATGCCTATGTGCACTTACACAATAACACTTTACGACAAAAAACCCAAACTAGCTTAACTTCATTAATATCGCCAGCTTTAACAAGAACTGTATTAGATAGTGATGGGGAACAATCTACACCTAAAAAACGAATATTCAAATTGATAGGTGATCTGAAAATTTTCAGAGATAGAGCGTAAAAACAAAGTTTGGAAATGTGTGAAAAAAAATATCAGACAAAACTGAGGATATAAAACAAGAACTGTATTAGATAGTGATGGGGGACAATCCACACAAAAAACAATATTCAAATTGATTGGTGATCTGAAAGTTTTCAGAGAAAGAGTGTAAAAAAAAGTTTGGAAATGTCTGTGATTTACAAAAAACATATCAGACGAAATTCAGGCTCTAAAATAAAAATCACCAGTAAAAAAGAAATGAAACTTTAATATTAATCATATAAAAATTAGGCGACAAAAAGGGTGTTGGAAAGGTCTTTAGACATCACCATCATACATGTGTGAAATAAGCGTCAATATATGGTAGATAATTTTAGCACACTTATAATGACCTACGTTTAAATTTCCATTGCCTTAAAGCTTTATGTTGTTAAAAAACTGAAACAAACTGACAATGTTTAAAATTTCTCAAGCGAGGAAAGACTGAAATAGTAATACCACGCAAACACACTCTATATTATATATGCTTCCTCCCGTTGACGTTCAGTTTAAAATGTTCTCATCTTGTTTCCTTGGATTCACGCGCGATTTCAATATATATATCCGTTTTCTTGACAGAGTTTAAACCAGAAACGTTTGAATCTTCGAACCCTTTCGTAGTTAGCGTAGACTTTGACATAGCGAGTAAAGGAACGGCATTTCGACAACAGTTAATTGAATTCAGACAGACAGGTGAGAGCTTAAAATATAGCCTCAGAGACCCCGAACGCTGGAATGGTCGACAGTTTAAAGGGAATTGTCTGACATTTCAAGCAGAGATCGTTTCACTGAAGGTTTGGTTATGTCGCAGACCAGCAGGAGTAAACACCCATTACACCCATTGGTCGGAAGAAGACACGGAGAGAAAAATTGAAAAACAAAGACACACAACCTTCTACCTTCTTTTCCTCTTTTGGCTGTTACAGCATGTTTATTGCAAGTGGGATCGAAGCCGGTTTCCTCCAGTTATTTGAGCTGGCACCCCGTCGTATTTGTACAATAACCGAAGTGTGGCGTGGGACCAATCAAACAAACAATCGTTATTAATGACACTGCTGTAAACCTATTTCATTTTCCTTCATTAGCCGTTTATTAACTGAGCTGTTATTCTGTTTGCCCATCTGAGAGTGTTGATAACATTTGTTCAGGACGTAGAAAAGGAACTCTGCATTAGACGCCTACAAACGTGGTAATGACAATCCACTCCGTATAAATCCATGCCAAATGAAAATAAACCGACAGTTCTCACAAGCATGGTGGGGTTATCACTGTTTGATTAAAAACTTCTTCTGCAGTTGTATGTGTTTAATTTAACAGAGACTGTTAAATTAGTCAGAAGTCACGAAGTTTAGTACTCGCGTGATCGTTACGCCGTGATTTATTTCAAGTCCGCTTTCCGTTTCCAGTAGCCGGTCGTGATTTTTAGAAAGCGTTGTCAATATAAAGGGGAAAATGGATGGTATTAATGGCAGAGGTTGCATTGTGATGCATCGCGCCACAACTCTAATGGAATGTGAACAGCTCATAAAACCCCATCTCTGTGAAGTCAATCTGGGCATCCATTTAAATAGAGAATTTCACCTCATCTGCTTTGGGAGATTTTAAGATTATAAGGCAACATGCTTAACTAGCCCAAGTAGAAACAAAGACGATGGAATCAGTACCGAGATACAAATCCCTTAAAGTAAATTAAAGATAATCCATCCATTTCATTTAACTCTTCAGAGATTTTCTGAAATTCTAGGCAGGATGACATTTTGAATTTGAACGCGTATGTGCCGGCGTTGAATCACTAATAATGGATTCAATATAGACATGTATATATTGGGCACCTCTAAATAAAACATTCCACTTTAGAGAACCAATTAACGGAAATTGCCGAAATTCCTTGATTTTTATCACTCTTTTAAAATGTGCCCTGGGGCTGACTAGATATTTCGAACCACATTGGGTTAGAGAAAAGTCAGTTTTATTGTTAAATTTGTGACCAACGATATGACGGGATTGTCCCTGATAATAATTGAACTGCATGCCACTGTCGTTCGGTGGTGCGCTCTACTCTCTTATCTTCGGTGGTCAATTGTTGCGGATCGGTAATGCGGCTCGACTATAAACACGGAACATTATTGCTGTTACCCCAAAAAGTAGGATAATGGACCAGTCCAAATTAATAGTTAACGCAGAAAGATGCGTGGTTGCCGGTGGACAAATGATTTCGGAGACAGTTAGACTGTGAAACAATACGTATTAAATCCTGAACAGCATGTGTACCGTTTACTAGCACACGGATTAAGGTTTTCTCAGGTGAACACCAAAATGGATAGTCAAAGCTTCGATTTGAGGGATAAATATTTGCCTGTCTTAGGTAAGAGTATGAACTGTCAGCGTATTTCGCTTCTCTTACTTGATCTTTGACGCTTCTTAGGGTATTCACAGGATGGCGCTTACAAACTTTTTAGATCCATCTGACATTCCACTTATTTTGTTACAATTTAATCAGCAAAAACGAAAAGTCTCCGGGCGTTTCATTGTCCCGACTCTTTTATTCCTGGTCGCTTGTCACGGAAATTAGACACCCGGATAAATCACTTTGGCACAGCCGATACACGCTTTTAAACAAGTGGAGACGTCAAAGTTCACTCTTGTCAATTTTGCCAATATCATTATCACCGCTATATAGAGGATCCGTTTTGTGGCAATCATGAATTCTATATGGGAACTGGCCAAAACTGTCTCGGCTCTCGAGCATATTCCGCAGTTACAGCATTGTAACTTATTCATTATTATTGCCTTATGAGTCTATTAATATAACTGGAATAAATTCAGCTTTTAGAGAATTTTACGATGGGAACAACTTACATCTGATGAGACTTTTAATATATTTTTTTACAATAACTCGTACTAACACCATACAGGACAATAACAGGCAATAAGTTTAGTATGGTGATAACTCCAAACGTTTTTAACAATTTTTGTAGAGTATATATTTCAGTTTATTTCAACCGTCTTGATTAGTGATATTACAGAGGACACGCGTATTCGTGGAAATTAAAATATTTGTCTTAACGGGTTCAATACCTAAAACGATTGTGTATGTACGAGTTCACGTTGATTTAGCGAAGACGTGTATTTGTTCATTTATTGAGAGTAATTTCGGTTAAGCTGGCTGCGGGCTGAGGGCTACTTCATGCTGAGATTTCTTCAATATTCACCTCTTCTACAGCCAGACAAACAGCCACTTGACACGCGACTGGTTTGCCGGCATACTGGTGGATATGGCCTAGCTTCATCGAAATAACGCGAACGCTGTTAGAAACCGTACAATCAAACAGAGCTATCAATAAGAAGGGTTTTGTTTACTTCAGCCATCAGCATTCTGTTTCACTGTTTGACACACGTAACGGGCACATGCTTATATTAATGACTCTTATATGTGTATTTCGTGGCAACACTACGGTAATTTTAGAAAATAAATTTGGTAAAAAAGATTTTATTGATCTTGTATAATATTCTTGTTCCAAAACTGCTCGGCAAAGCACACTTAAAAGTCCTTGCTTGTGGGCCGCAGCAAATTTGTGTGTGTGTGTTTTTTAAATGGAATCAATCCGAATACAGGGCTTCGGAAAATGCCACTTATTGATCGGGTAATACCATCGCTTTATAACAGAGGTGAAAAGAAAATGTCTTTGGCGTCTCTGAGGAATTTGAGATTAAAATGTGTGATATATTTGGAAGCAGTGTTTTTCTTGTTTGCTTTTGCTTCCTTGAAAGGGCTATCTATCACAAAAGAAAACGTCCCCCGATCGTTGCGAGACGCAAAAGAAATGCGTTATTGGTTGACGCATTCAAGATAGTTAGCATATCTTTATCGACATGACGTACATTCTCGCGATTTTGGTTTTTTGCTTTGTCAAACTGGTTATCTATGTTTGATGTCTTCATTATGTAAATATTATTGAAGGAAATGTTTATCATCGTAGCATATTGCTATATATAGGTTGAATTTTAGTCAATGGATACTATTATAACTGTCTCTCTTGTTTAGTTGTTTAAAATAATAAGCGATTGAATGACTTGTGGAATTTCCACTCAAACAAATCACGACTTCCATGTCTTTTTTCCGCTGATGGCGAAGTTGGGAGGAGGCTTCCGGCTGCCCAGCTGCTCTCATTGCTCCAGGGCAACAAGAAGCAGATATGTTTATGATGTCTTTGTATTACATACTGTAATTGCCCTGTCCTGTCTTTGTTTATTTGACGGTGGTTTTCTTCACCCATAAGACTGGCACGCCGTCATGCGAGTGAAACATCCTTAGCATGGCGTTAAACCCCGAAAACAAACAGGCAATAGTTATCGTTATGCTTCTTCTGTAATATACTTCAAGTTTGAGGAATTAAAGTCACCAGTATATTCTTCTCGTTTATTTTAGAGCTATATTAAACATAATAGTGCCTTTTTTACACAAATTATTATCTATTGTACTTTTACTATAGTATCCACTCTGAACAGTGCCGTTTCCAACTTGCAGGCCAGAAGGAAAAAAAATTGTTTAAGGCTATAGTAGCATTTATCTCATTATTTAAACAGTTGTTCCAAGACTGTTTGGCTGTATAAAAGTCCCCGAATATCTGTCCTTAGTGCAATGATTTCTGTCCGCGTGACATTTGTCATTTGTCTCCTTACTCCTCAACAAAGCCAATCAAGCTTTAGAATTGATCCAAGGCGTCTTCGACACAGATGCTAGGCCTACCTAACTGAAGATTGAAATATAACAAGGCGATCAGCCATACTCTGATGTCTGGAAACACTTTGGGAGGTAATGACGCCCTGATACGCTACATCCTCCTCATTGACACTCCAGGACATCTTCCTATAATGATTGAATTATAGGTCTGCTGCTATTGCCACACTATATACGAGGCTTGGCTTTCTATTCTCATGGCTTTACTTTTATTACAAGAGACATTCAAGACAGCAGAGCCAATGGACAAACAACCTTACAAATACAACTCCTAAGTGGACTTGCACAACAATTAATATTTATTAATGTAGGAAAGGATAAAAGAGCCTCTAGAGCGGAAACTTGTGGCTAGTAGGACAAAGAATCCACTAACTGAGCTATGACACTCAACTTAGACTGAGCTGCCTCGATTTCTCAGCGTTCTACATGTATATATACATCTCACATGAGCGAACTAACCGTTGTCAAACCTCAAAAGCCATACAAAATTTATCCGTTTTACAGGCGACTCTAGAGAAGGAGTAACGGTCCAATTTCTAAACGTTGTAGGTAATCCGGTGTTTCCAATATCGTTATCTCTGTCGGTCAGCCAAATCTCGCGGGTTAATTCTGCTCTAAACTGATGGTGACCGAGATAATTGACTTGATAATTGACCTCAGATTGATTCGAGTCCCACCGGAGTGTGGGTTAGAAATATTGACTGTTAGAATTCAATCTGAAGATCGAAGTACCACGTCTTTGCTAAGATGTCTGACATTAAGCTGTTGATCACCCTGTTAATGTAACGCACATACATTGTGAATCTGGATAGACGCTGCTGTTCGACCCGATAACTGTGGCCGTTCCAGAGCACTTTGTCTGCGGTCACTTCACCTTATTCCACCGATTACAAGTAACGCCAAGTCGATCTTAAACCACATCCGACAAACGAATATCACTTTAAGTACATTTTGTCGGTGCTTCGTTGTAACGGCTTTCAGGAATTTCCTGATTTGTTGCTTTCTGTTTGACAGAGGTGTTCTTGTGTTTTCTGCTTTAATCAGAATAGTGTGAATAAGATAAAGCTCCTCTAATATCAAATAGAACCATGGCTTTATGACGTTGAAGAAATAAAGGAATCTTTGATAGTTGTATTATTTTGAAACTACCTTGTCAAAATATATGCCCAATCCTTATCATGCAACACTGCTCGTTTTGGCGGGTGCATCAGATTGGAACATCTATAATCATTAGTTGCATAAAATATAGAAAGTGAGAACTTGTTGCTTCACAGTTTTTTTCAATCGCCTCGGAATGTGACCTTAAACACTATAAGCGGTTCGCTGTGAGCTTCCTGTATCTTGGTTCTCTCTGAGCAAAAGGACAGCACCTAGACGATTGTTCTGTTGCCTCGCGCTGTCAATTTGTGAATTCCGTTTTAAATAACAATACTATGCGCCCCGGTCTTGTATCCTGTTAATAATTCTTGCACTAGCACAGTCTACTGTGGTTAATATGACCCATAAAACAGGTGCCCGTTACAAGAATGAAATAACCTCAAGTACGGCGTAAAAGTCTTAATCTAACATGGAACTAAGCGGTTTCAGTGGTAAAATTATCGTGGTATGAAAAGCCCGCACACTATGAGAACCGGCACATGGTGGCTAGACCATGCTCGCGTCCTAATCAGTCTTATCGCGCTTCCCGTGTAATCCAGACGCCGTTTCGCGGGTAGTGAGCGCTATTATCGCGTCTCATAAATAATCGCTGTGTTTGTGTAATCTGTTTGTTGATGGCTGGTAATTTAGATATAATACATATAATGGAGTGTGTAAGTAGTCATTGGACTCCGGTGTGATAGACAGGCTAGACCACGGTATATAATATAAACGGTCTAGCTGGGATGGGAATAGTGTCCCGTCAGAAACTCTTGCCGGCATAGATACGTGAGTAGACTGTTTAATGTCGGGTACTTGACACTTTCTATTTCCATTGTGTTATCACACAAATATGTTTTTATAGAAATTGGTTTGACATTACGCATATGGTTTTACATGGTGGTATTTACATGTGATCGAGACTGGGTTTTGAGGCAGGGTTGTAAGCTGTATGCATAATTTTCTCCATTATTTGTGTATTTACTTGTGTTTGTTGGGTGTTCCTCGTACGGACAATTTTATTATCCAGCCTTTTCTTATTTTGGGCTGACTATCTTATTTATAACAGATTCTAGTTACTCCTCGACGTCGTTGTTTTATTTAACGAAAATACTATATAGGCTGTATCTGAGACTTTGTGGTGTAATCACCAAGGAGAAAGTCGATAACACTTTAAACCTTTATGTAAGCCTATACACATCTTGTTGTGATGTTCTGGTGGTGGCTTCTATAAGCACTCATGAAGAACAATATTGTCTAAAGACTTTCTTTCAAGAAAACCCTTTCTTAACTAGAAAAGCCGTAGTTCAGGCATCAACATCGCCAGCAGTAAATGCCGGCCATTTAGATTGTCTAATCGCAGGTCTTTTATCAAATATTTGATGTTAAAATATTTTAATTATGATAAATACTCGATACTTATGCCATTGTATATTTCTAATCGCCATTGTATAAATGGGTGGTCAATCTGAGCGCATCAGCCATCCCTGGTTCTCGGCTTAACATGGGATTCCTGGTTGATTCTTACGGTGGCTACAACGATGTTTCTTTGTGCTGTTTGCCAAACCCCAGCACTGCACGTAATCATATCAGTGACATAACGTTGAGCACAACGTTAAACACCAATGCATTAAACAATTACATGTTGTTTGACTGTAGAACAAGGCCTGTGGTAGACCGAAATTATCCTGTTTGAGACCTTTTTTTACATGCGTAGTTTACACTGATCGGACAAACTTTCCTTGAGTTTCGTTGTGGTAGTGACGTCGCTCATCTCGGCCAGGATAGGGGCATGAATATGTTTTAAAATAGTATATGTTGTACGCCGGAAGCCTATTTTCCGCCGTAGGCAAATTATCCAGACCAGTAAAAACACTAATAGTTAAATATGGCTCTTCAAACGTATGCACAAAAGGTTCATGAACAAAGCCAGATAGAAACTGTGATTGATTTATTGATTGATTGTTGTTTTACGCCATACTTAAGGGTATTTCACTTGTATGACGGCGGTGTAATCCAACAATAATTGACATTAGCACAACTAAGATGTGAAGTATTTCCATAATGCTGGAAAGTTAATCATACTCCAGTGCTAAGTAAAGACAGCATTGCTATTCTTCAAACAAACTGCCCTTAGCCAGACTGAGGGCGCTAGAAACTGGAATCTGTGCATAACGTGTACTATATATACCTACCAGTCTATGCGCAAACAAACCGCCTGTCATGATGACGATGACCGCATGATTTCTGAGGTGATGTACCTAGAACTTCCGAATGCCACCGCTTATTCTTTTTAACGAGAATATTTGTTTGGTTGACTCGCGCAAGCCTTTACATAATGTTTATGTAGATGCTTTGACCTTTTACTGACACTCATAATTTACGTCCGTTTAAACACTCCCATAAGTGGAAAATTGGCTATAAATTCCACGGAATTGTTATGGTGTTTTTTGAGCTTCGTAGAGAATGTGGATGATTTGTTTTAGATTTTTTTTATGTGAACTACTATTGGATTGTGCATTGTCTTGTTTTCTCATTTTCAAGCTAGCGACCGAAAGGGAATATTTGAACTCTGATTGTTTGCGCATGGGACAATGTGATCCGGCTTTAAATTCCATAGCACAAACTGGAGTATATGGTTGATGATGTAATTTGGAAATCTGACATTTCAATTTCCCTTATCTTTGCTCAAGAACAATTTTCTAGATTTAGTAGGTTTGTTTTTGATAATAACGGGCGAAATAATACGGTATGTTTGGGAGAGACTTGCGTTAATACAATAGTATCATTGTAATATTGGTTGACTTTGGCGTCCCGGAGTCTGCCACGATAAACTTATCTGTGTTGTATAACGTCGTGGAATTGAGCGATCGACCAGCCAGCTGAAGTAAGGCTGTATTTTCTCATTCCAATAAAGATAGATTAAATGTCTTGACCTCAACTCGTTGCTGTAAAATCTACCATTTATCTACGGGGCTGATCGTATCTCTCCGCAAAATATCCCCGACTGACAGGAGAAAAATCACTGTGGTTAGTTTTAGCCAAAATGGAAATCGATCCGGAACGAGAGGACACCCAGTGTTTATCGTGAAATGTTTATGATCGATCACCGGACGAGTATAGCCTTTAAACAGCTGATATAACATAGCAAGAGAACTTACAACCACTTAAGTATTTGCCCCAAAGCCTGCTTCTATTATCTAAACGGTTTGTCTTCCTTGTGTTATTTGCAAAACAGGCCATTTTCTGTCTGAACCGGCCTAACATTCTCACGGTTTGTCGCATTTAACAATATCGTGTTACCACGGACTGCGTTTTCCATCAACCCGTGCTTAATACCATTGTTTGCGTTATTCTTTGTTTCCGTTTCTGTAATTAACGAATTGATTGTTGCTGTATAGCTACGGTTAAGCACGTAGGCCTGTAAACTCTATGGGGCTGGTGGGAAAATACACTAGACGTTTCTAGATTAACGATCAAGGCATTTAGGAACTAAGTCTATCTGAAAGTAATAACTTGCGCTTATAAATCGGTTAGAAAAAAGTTTTATCTGGAAGGTAAATTCAACAGGAAAAAAGGAGTTAAGATATACGGCTTGTGTTTTTATAACTGATTTTATTCGACTTCAGCGATTGTAAATCCGCATGCCAAAAAACTTGGAATGTGCAAATTGTATGAACGTACAATTTGGTATTATTTATAAAGGGTGCTTAAGGCTTTGTCTGATCGGATCCTTTTTGCACTTTTTTCGGCTGTTAACGATTGAGATTCATTGTATCGTATACATTAACCATACTGTAGTGAATGGTTGGAAAGGTGCCAACCCAATAGAACCATTTCGTTTTTTGAACTCCCAAAACTTTTCGTTCAGTTTGAGCAAAATGCTACATTCTGATTGAGCAAGATTGTGTGTGCTAAAAACTGCATCAAAGAAAAAATTTCGATGTTTTTAAAGCTATTCCATAATTGACTATTGCCAAGACTAAGTTTATTCATTCATGCTTTTTCTTGTTTACAGATAACTAGTTGGAGTATTTACTCACACAGACGCCTTGAGGTCCAATTGGGGACAAAAGTCAGGCGGAGTAGGAGCCAAAAAAGCGGAAATGCGCAATTAGCCAATTAAATGGGTGAACAAAGACCACGTGATGTGACCTTGGTGTCACGAGCTACGAGTCTCGCGCATCTGGAAATGTGTTTTTATGAATGATATATCAGTGAGTTATATTTAGGCTACGCGGGGTAATAACGCGCTAATATGGCCCCAGTGGAAGGATTTGACCTAAATTCTATCAAATTAGGATAGAATTGGCCCATTGTGTATGATTGGCGGGGTGTATACGGAATACTTCGAGCTTCCCCAATTGGATGGATTTTTTTAGCAGTACATCACTGACTGTGTGTTCAATTCTCTTGGGCGAGTGGAAGGAAACTATTCAAGGATTCGACGTCAAAACAACCAATGTGCCGGATTTCTTTTTCTGGAAATAGTATTACGAGTGTTAGACGGTACCTTATCTTTGAAACAAAATCTGTTGGATCTTCATCACGTTAAGTGGATTAAGTTTCAAGGAATTTTCAATAAAGGAATTTACAGTGAATTATTTTACCAAAATGTTTGGATTTGCTTGGCGAGTTTTGACACGGATCTGTTTTCTGTTATTTTTAACATCTATACACCTCTCTGGTAAGTAGTTAATTTGTTTTTATTGATTCTGAGTGAAAATGAATACATTGCGTAAATCTGTTGGTGCTCACTATTATATTAGTATATATCTACTGGTAGAGTGTTGGGCATGTAACTTAAAGGCCCCCTGTTCGAATCCCGGTGGAGGCAAACAAATTTTTCTCTCTTCATTTACACAAAGTATATACCTGTATGGTTGTCGTCTGGCTTAGGACAGTATTACCAAATGTACACGTGCTATCAGTTATGAAGGAATATTAATTTTTCAACTGAGATTTAAAACATAACCCTTTACACTATGGTTGTATTGCTGCTTACTTTCCTTCATATAAGTCAAATACCCTTGAGTTTGAGTACTTCGTTGAAGACGCATCAGCAAATAATCTGGTCTGTGTATATATATCTAATATAGTACTTTTTTTGTCCGCTAAATTGATATTTAAAGGAGTAGCGCATTGAAGTATTTAATCCTTGCACTCTAGCTTATATATAACCATACATCGGACTGCTGACCCCCGAGATGTGAGGGTTCGTGTCCAGGGGGATTATGTCAGATAAGTTTGTCAGTGATTGCCGGAATTGTGAGGTCGTATTTATGAGGTTTCTTACTGGCTTTCCATTGAACCACTGCAGGACAAAGTCGCCCAGTTTATACAGGGGGAATACCCTAGAGTACGCCTATACACACCTGTGATCAGTCAGTGGAATGAATAATTAACTAAAATGTAGATGCTACCTTATGTGCAGTACTTACTTAGCTCATATATGATCGTCAATTCTTCTGGCTAAGAGAAGTGTGTTTCTAGCATAACTGAATCACTAATAGCCGACCGAATCACTAATAGCCGACTGAATCACTAATAGCGGACTGAATCACTGATATAGTGAGTTCAATAACGTGTAGAGGATAACTAATCAAACCCGTTGTAGCGAATTTAATCACCAATAGCAGATTTAATAACTTGTATCAAGTTAAAATCACTTATACAGCAGTTAAATCTCTTGTAACGAATGAACTCCCGAATATCAGACTAGAAACAGAACGTCAACGTGGTGTGACATAGCTACTAGCTACACCAAAACGAACGCCGGGGAGTAGGATGTGCACTTCCTTTAATTGTGCATCACAGATTGTGAGTTCAAATATCTTAAGACAGAGGGCCGTGGCTTAGTGGTAGCGTGTGCGCTTCCTAATCCTACTCCAATTTACCGTTCACGGGATCGAGTCCGTCTGTCGACCGCTAGGTATATGAGTGAGTCACACGATGAGGCTCCGGCAATCGCGGTGTGGTTTTTACGATGTTTCCTCTCGGTTTTTCGTCATAAAAAGGCAAGGAACAGTGATTACATATGTGTGAAGTGGAAAATCCGTCGCCAAATAATTGAATTACCCTTGAGTACGACGTTAAACCCCAATGAAACAAACGCACAAATCTCAATATTGATCAATTTTCGTGGAAACATTTGATTCACCGAGTCCGACCAGCAATCTTAATTCAATTTAAGTACTTTGCACTTAATTAAGCCAATAAATGTTCTGTCCTTCACTGCAACTTGAGGTCAATTAAGTGCAGTGGTATTTGTTCAGTAGGTTTGCTGTTTTGTAAATCAATGGGTTCGATAACAGAGTGCTACGGTAGGCGTAGCAAGCTGCATATCGACAAAGTTACAAACTCCGGACAAACTGGAGGCGGATATACACTGAGTGGGTATGCAGTATAATAAAGCCGGTTAACCATCTGTACAACTAGTCTGTCCTATTTATATACATATACACATCAGTGCCAGTTATAAACACCAGCATTCTTCATGCGCATATCTCCAGTCGTCATTGGACTGTGACAAACACACGACTGACAGTTCGCTTTCCCACACTGGTTTTCCCCTTAAACAATAGGCAAGTCACAGCAGGTATTACTCCCGATCGTCCGCTCAGAATTGTGTGTACAACAGAGTGAAGATCACGGACGAGCGAAAAAGTAGCGACCCATTCAATTATTCGGCGCTGTCTATACACACATAACGGGAGTTCTCAAATAGTATTGAAAGTGTAGCATCAACAATAACGTGCAGCTATTTTCGCCCGATGTGCACATAACCGCTGTACTCACCTGTAAATATGCCAGGTAAGTTCTGACAGAAGTTTGATCTATATTTACATAAATTTAGGCCAATTACCCCATTCCGATAGATAAGATGAAGTTCGATAGAGAATATACAACTGTTGTTGGTAGCTTGGTATATATGCTTTAATACGTTGTAGCCTGGGCCACACATAGAATGTAAAGCCCCCAGGTGAAATTTAGTTCAGAATGTATTTTGTAACACAATTTTATTGTATATTTTTAATAGCAAAATGCGCTCAAAGCCTATATACATATATTGTTGCACAGCTGTTCATAGTTGTAGTAGTATTTAATGCAACACATGTAAACGTGTCCATCGTCCCGAGACCAGGTTTAAGTTCAGATAACAGCAGTATTAGCCCATGGAGGTATAGCTATACCTCCATGATTAGACTAAGAACCGGGTTCATTTGTGCAAAATACCGTAGATTTATTTGTGACTTCAATCATGGAGCTATACCTCCATGCTTCAATGAACTAAGTTAAATATAGTTTAGTAAAACGTATCGTATTATATCACTGCAGTCAGATTTTTAAGCCTGACAAGAACGTTTGTTAACATTGTGCCTATTTTTTTTTTATTAAGAAGAAAATGCTAATCTAGAAAATGCCGAATTCAGCCACCTTTTTATCTATTGATTGATTGTAGAACGAGATATGTATTAGCATCTACCACATTTTCTGTCATGTGTTAGTTGAAATAAAGGCAATATTATAGTTATAAAAGATACGAACCAATGCACCTGCATATTTCATTATATATCCAAAAATAGCCCCCCCCCCCCAAAAAAAAACAACAAAAAACAATACAGTTTTGAGCCTATAGGGAATTTAACAGTATTTTCGCTGTTATAGCGTTTTGTGTGTTACCTGTGACTAGTATATGCTCATCCCAGATGTTATAGATGTTTTTCATTGTACTCTACTATTGGTTCGTAGTCGACGAAGTCTTGACAGAACTCGTGAGTTCCCTCGACACGTATTGACACTGTTTATTGACCAGTAATCTCACGATACACACACCATGTTTTTACTCGGATCTGTTGTCATGTGTTGGCTCTTGAGGGGGGCTACACACTACTGGGTTCAGATTGCTGTTACAAGGGCAGCTGTCGTCGAAATATAATTTCCCGACTGTTACGTTGCTTTCAATTCTTCGGTTTCAAACCTTCACTGGAAGGGGGGGGGGGGGGGGGGGGGGGGGGTATTTA
>JAVFBX010116038.1:0-13104 GCA_034783855.1 Mopalia kennerleyi
ATCTTTATAATTTGTTTGATTGTTTGATTGGGGTGACTCTGGTATCTTTAAAAAGGGAACTGGATTGATCTACAGCTGAATGACATCAAAGCATAGTCCTGATGTATTTATACAGCAGTTATTCGCCGACAACAACCCCACAATTTTCACTGTTTTAGCAAATATCACTACATTAAAATGGTCCTGGTGTATGATCAGGCAGGCTGTACGTAAGGCATGGATGTTAGACTACTTCCAGTTTAAATGAAATGGAGAGAGTACCAAATTCTGAACATAAGTACAATTTTCTATTCATAAAAAATGTAACAGGATTATAACTTATAGACTAGGAATCAAAATTTTGTTTATTATTGTCATAAATAATGTCCAAAGTGAAATGGAAATTTAGTTAAACAAAGAGAAATACTAGTTGTTTGAACGCCTACATACACAAAACAAAATCAAAAATAAAAACCCATCCTTATTCAGCTAGTGTGCATGATGAGTCATTTAAAACAAACAATTTGAGTAAAATAAAATAATAGTGTATCAATAAATAAAAGACACAGTGCTGAACATACAATAACACAACTGAACATTAATGATTAATGACATAGTGCATTGCTGTTTACTGTTACCTGATCAAAGACTGTTTCCAATTAGCCAGAATTGAAAGAGAAATTTAAGACAGTGTGACATATTTATAAATTTTAAAAAGATGTGAGTATTAAAGTAAAAATATTCACAATAGTATTTCATTCATGAGCATAAGTTTTAATGTCATACACAAAATCAAGGGAATACAGAATGAGATGTAATGTGTTTGATAAGCAGTTATAATTTGAAGTACAGATGAATAAAAGATAAACTCCAGTGTTGTGTATCAGAGAGATAATAAGTACCACAACAAACAGGGTCATTTACCCAGTGGAGTATTGTTATTAACCTTCATCCATCTAAAATAATTCACCTAACAGAATACACCAGTTGGTAATGTGTCGCAATCGGTAACATGTGTGTGTCTCATTTCATAGATTGTCACTAATCGTATAGACGGAGCACACCGTGTCACGACCACACATACATGTGTACCTTATGTCCTTGTTTAGGTGCAGTTTGTTTATAAGAGTATTTGGAAAACAGGGGTGACATTTAAACAAACTGGTTAAATCTGACAGCCACCTAAAAACACCGGAATAACATCAGGCTACGTCAACCATTACGCAATTGACTGTATCCATATAAGTCTAATCAACAACATGCCATTATAAGTAACATGAACAAATACCTTAACCATGTCTAACATTCAACGATTGTTAATTTGTTTTCATCACTTTTGACAAACACACACAAAAAACCCAGACAACAACATTGGTACAAATTTTACAATTTATGTATATACTATATAATACTACAGGATATCTGATAGGTAACACAATTTGAAAACAAAACCCACAAACAAACAGAAGAAAAAAATCAACAGTCCATTTGTTTGTTTGATTGGGGTTTATCGCCCTATTTAAGCTTTTTTAACTCATATGACAGCTTCCAGGCCAGTGGGTGGAGGAAACCACCCTCATCATCACTGGCAACAAACAAAGACAAGACAGGACAATCACAAGGACACTCCACACAGATTTGCTCCTTGTTGACCCATTGAGGGCAACAGGAAGCCCACTCTTAACCGCATGGATATTTCCTGGTAAAACCAATCATTACCCTAATGATAAACCAATGTTCAAACATTCCACAACCAATTTGAATTTATTACATTATGCATACTTATTCATGCCCTTAAGGAATTATAGCGTATACTTCATTTTTTATACATTTAAAAATTAAAACACAAAGAACTATAAAGTGCCACAGGGAAAGTTTGTGCCTTTGCAATTAATTGCCTTTTGTCTTTCGTTAATTTTATTTGTATAATGAAGAAAAAAATGTTAGAACTTTCAAACAGTTTTGAAATGAAATCTTTACAGAAAAGCTAACAAGAAATGACAGAATACACATATTTTTAAATCTTTGGTATTTATTCAGTCATGCCTAAATGAATGTTAAAACTTTGTATGGTCGGTGTCACATTGAAATGGAGAGAAGCTGAGCGAAATCCTCTCTTCAGATTTCCTGTTACTCAAGTGACATCACGGGCAGTGCTCACATAACACTTAGCTTTCAAAATGGAAAAAAGTGACCCTAATTGTGGTGCAGGAATAGGGGAGGGGGAGGTTTGCTGGTAAGACAATGAGTATTAAAGTCCAACCAGTTGTGATGCATATTCAAACTCATTGTACCATATAAGTCTAAAGATAACCTTGATGAGATAGCTTACCCCTTGGTGTTCCCGGTCCCCGATCTCTATAGGGTGTTTCAGGCTTGGTTTGCCCAGGTACCAATCCCCAGTGTGGTTATAATGCTGCAGTAGTTTGACTAACTCAGGTACGTTAACATATGTGTCATCATCAACATGACAAAACCACCTGCAACAAAATGAAAGAAATTTATAAAAACATTGCTTGGTCATAAGTTAATTCAATTAATTCAATTTATTGATTGATATAGGCCTATCCGTCATGTAAGATATACGTGAATTTTTTAGTTCCGGGTTAGGATTCATACTAAGCCTAACCCTTATACTAACCCTTATACTAACTATAAAGCCCAACACAAACCTAACCCTAAACTAAACCTAAACCTAACCCTAAACCTGACACTGAAATTCCCGTCATATCTTACATGACGGACTGACCGCATTTGAAATGACTGTGGAAAAAAATTGAAATTTTCACAGAAACTGTGCTAACATGACGTTTATTTTAAAATTTCTTCTCCTTGGGTAAGATTTCACCCATGCCATATTTGTCCAATTTTTCAGGGGTGATTTTATTTTATTAAGACTTCACACTACCTTTGTCAAAGTTATAATAGAGCAAAAAATTCAATACAAGGAAAAAGGAGTTGAGGAAATAAAAATAATTACGTAACTACATGATGCAATTGAAAAAAAAAATGAATATTGGAAAGTTATGTCAATATCTTGTTTCATTATACAAATTATGATTACACCAGTTGTTCACAGAAAGTTAAGAAAAAAGCTCTTATATTGGTGATCCACACTTAAAAAACGTTAACAGAATCTTTATTATGTGTTGATTTAGATTTGATTTTTCACAGTCAATGTATTGGATATCACAAGGATCAGTCCAGAACTGAATGGCTAAGGCAATATCAAAACCATAGAGTTTATAATTAGTCTCAGAGGTAATTAGAGGACCGAGGTCAGGGTTAACCAGGGACATAAAATACAAAGAGTAACAAAATTGGTTATAAAAAGTCATTCAATAGTGAACTGGAGGTCATGGGTATGGACAGAGTTTCCTACATGGAGATGTCCAGATAAAAATTAGCTTAGTTAATTAGCTTACAGGAATCTTTCCCAAATGTCACAGAAGTCCGACATGACAAAGTCTTTACATGTATTTTTACCCCCTAATTCCTTAAGCAAAACTGATTATTAGACATCATTTCAGAATTTTAAAAAATCCAGAATGTTATTTAATATCAATAAATAGAGAATCTTCGGGGCTTAAATTGAATTGGTATTAACACAAAGGTGACTTTCAGACATTGAAAACTTCGGATATATTAGTGAAAAACCACTACAGCTAATTGGTATGAATACAGACTCCAATCTGGACTCCCACATTGCTGATGATACAAGTGAACTTTGATTGCACCTGAACTATACACTAGAAACATGAGCCTGGTTCCCACACTGAATTTGGTGTAAAAGTCTTTGGTCGTTACACAGTGAAACCAAACCCCGTCTCTATTAACCCCCTGTTTCATTCTCTAACACCTGACACTTCAGCATAGGCCATTAATGAGTGGGTTATTAGCTGGGAACAATTCAACACTAACATTCATTCTTTATGTGTTCAGTGACACAAACTTAACATTATTATGTATCTTCAATATATCACTTTTCATGGAATCCTGGGTATAACTTTAAAAGTGTTTACATCCTGGGTGCTTTTATGGAGTTTAAAACTACAATAAACTATTTCTAGATATACATGTACATAATACGATGACTAAGATGTCTGTTCTTTATTTGTTGTGATAGAAGACAACATTATATAGGTTATCAAGTTAACTGGTGGTTATAAGGCCAGGCAGACAGATCTTTATGAGAAATTATGGACAAAAAGCTACGGTTATTTTAAGAATGATGAAATAAGGTATTGAATAACTTGAGCAGATTTTTGTAGTTAAAAGGAAAATGTAGGTGTTGATATAGAAGTTTAACAGTTACCGGTCATGAGATGCCAAGCCTGTAAAATGTTACATGTATTTTTTAACCAGCCTTGTGTCACACCTTTCAGAGACAGGAACAAACATTCTAATCCATGAACATACACAAGCCTATTAGTGACTGATAACAGAATGTACCTTAGATGTTACACCCTAAATCAAAAAGTGGTCACAGGTGGAAATGACAAATAATCAATAGCCTTCAATTAATTCTCTGAGCATGATGTATTTGAGTGGCATTTTGATGCTGTTTTAATGAATTCTCTGCAAAGGACGTATTTGAGTGGCATTTTGATGCTGTTTTAATGATTTTCTGAGTATAACATATTTGAATGGCATTTTGATGCTGTTTTAATGAATTCTCTGAGTATGATGTATTTTAGTGGCATTTTGATCCTGGTAGAAGAATTAAACAGAGGTGATTTAATATGGATAAGAACTTCCGGAGTATTGAAGGATGAATTTTGGCTGTATACAAGCACTGTGATGAAGTCCTGAAATACCCACACTAAAATATTCTTATTAAATTAACCAGAAGATTTCAGTATCCACACTAAAATATTCTCATTAAATTAACTAGAAGATCTCAGTATCCACACTAAAATATTCTCATTAAATTAACCAGAAGATCTTAGCATCCACACTAAAATATTCTCATTAAATTAACCAGAAGATCTTAGCATCCACACTAAAATATTCTCATTAAATTTACCAGAAGATCTCAGCATCCACATTAAAATATCCTCATTATATAAACCAAAAGATCTCAGCACCCACACTAAAATATTCTCATTAAATTAACCAGAAGTCTATATTAATATGAAATCAGCTATGTTTTATACTCCCTCATAACAGTTTTGAAATAAATATTTTTTCACCAAGCAAATTATTTTGACAATAATTGTATGAAAAGTACCCTGTAGTGAAGTACAGTGTATTCCCCGTATAGTAATTGTCTTGTATTGTCCACGCTTTTTTAAAAAGCGGTGGTTGGGTCATGCTCTCTGTATTTAGCAATGGAGGAATATCCTTGGATCAACACAGTAAATCACACCATATTTTATAGTTGTGTTAGTAAGCTATTTATCGTTGGTGTACATTGCCGTTTTACACAGACAAGCATTGATCACCTCCTGCTGAAAGGAAAGTTCCAGTCATAGTATCTTATATTTGCAGGTAAGCTGAAAGTACGATAAAGTTAATGACACATTACCTAAATGTAATGCTGTTTTGGTTCCGTCAACAATCAGGTAAAAACAGTGTTCGAAATAGTGGGCACATAGGTGCACCCAGATTGATTTATATGCACCAGAATATTTTGTCAAGACTGTGTACCCAACGTTTTTCTTCTAATTTTAACCCTGGGTTAAAAAGCTATAAAAGGTAACAAAAATATTTCTTAACAGTATTTCAGACTACATGACCGCACAGTACTAGATTGTATATGTTTAGCAGTGATTGAAATATCATTTAACATAGCACAGTGTTAACTATCATCCAACAGGTGAATCAGTCAATGAATGTAGTTGTTCTATTCCTGTCAGTGCGCAGCGACTGAGACCCAAGGCAGAGGATCAGATCATTTGGCCACTGCTGTAGGTATCATGAAACTGCTTTCTTTTTATTGTCTGAAATTTTCTTAGCTCCAAATCTGGAATTTTGACTTCAAGAGAGATAATTTAAATATAAGCTTTTACAAACTTTACTCTTACACTGTGAAACAATTATTTGTGTTGTAGTTTTAATTATATCACTAATCCAAATTATTACCAGATTTATATTAATCCTGGGACAATACCATTATAGAGAATTAAAAGCCTGTCATCATCCACTGTGTATCTAGCCAGCTTCTGGATAGAGTGAGCAGCTCTCACTGTCATCACTTCCACTACTATTCCAATAGTATAAACCACAAACTGATGGGCTGACCTGACCACTGATGTGCTGGACTTATAAACAGTGCTATTTAATATGACAAGTGACATTCATAAGCAGACAAAACAATGGATAGTAATGCCATGTGGAGGTCAGCCAACAACAACACACTGTACACATATGCTACTGTTTCACTTCTCAGGGTGTGACACTCAAGTCGGAGAGAATAAAGTAATCTCCATTCTAAAACAACAAATCACACTTAACTGAGAAAACGATTGTCAGGTTTTCGGGTGAAATTGTCCCGAATTTTTTAGTGGTCGAAAGACTGTCACACTTACAATATTAGAAATATGAAATTCTAATGATTCTTTTGTTTGAGAACAAGATTTGGCACACATATAAACAGTCATTATTTTTAAATCTTAAACTTAAACAGATCATATTCTATTTAATTGTAATAACATTATCACAAATCCATAGATACCGAAAAGACTTATCAGACTTAATTTATCTAATGCTGGATTGATTGATAAGGATTTAATAGCATATCTAAAGATCAGTCAGGCCACATATTCTCTAGCCTTGAGTCAACTACGACATGTACAGCTGTTTTAATGAGACTGATGATTTGCATTTCTTAATAGATTCTCAGTATCTGGTTTGAAAAGAAAGGCAGTAGAGATAAGATATGCCCATTTGGCTCTGGTTGACTTGTTAACAGGTTGAAATCAAGCAATTACAACTTTTTTCTAGATTGATTACATTAAGATTATTGGCAATCCATTTAAGAGAAACCTTGATTTTCACTGCCAAGAAGTTTGTTTACCATGATCTATCGTAAACAAATTGAATTCAAGGAAGCCGACTAGGAGAGACTGTTATCAATAGAAGTGGGGATTTCCTTACTGTTATCAATCACATCAAGTGGCTAGTCAAACACCTGACATGAAGTAGGAATACAGGAATTCCAGGCTATGGACTACCACTGATATGACCTTATGACCCCCCAGTAATCTCGGCCTGAGAGGTTCTTCCTTGCTTACCACTCTGAAGTACAGTGTATTGAATTAAGTATCTGGTATCCAGGGGGCATACAATAGAGGGCAGGGAGAGGTGAATGGGCAGTCCAGCCCCCCAGGCTATCACTAGTTACACTTGACTGCATCAGAGACCACTAGTTGATCCTTACAGTAGTTTGACAGTGACATCGGAACTCCATTCTGAAAAGGCTAGTGGCCATTGAATACCTGAAGTCTATCAGTTGTGTTGAGAAGGAGGTGACCTTGGCCAGCCTGCTCCTCCCTCCCTTTACAGTTAACATATTGTTCACAGCTACCATCAGACCTCATGGTTAACCTTGTCTCAAGCACAATAAGTTATGGTAGATTTTCCCACGGATAGCCCCACTCACTGTTCTCTCACTAACCACAGGAGACAAAACCTAACCACCATTTCTTCTCCTCTTTATAATGAGGGTGCTCAATCTTACCTCTTTTTAGATTCCAGAAAGTAGTCATACTCCTGAGCCATCTTACAGCACAGTGCCTGTCTGAAAACACAATATACAAGAAAATCTGTTGAGAAGCATAAAGCATGTACAAGCAGATACAGATCTACACTCAAATAATGGAGAATAATTTTGGGAATATAAAATTATCACACAATAAGTTAATAAAATGCGTATAGGAAGCTACATGTACATTTTCACAATGTTGGACTATCACAGCATCGATATTTCCATAATTTTATCTAGGACTGGGAATTTTCATGAGCGTCTCATCACTGTTTCTGACAATCACTATCTGCCGAATGATTAAGGTGTTCTATTATTAATTCTATACTAAGTAAGGCCCATTCTGGATTGAAGAGATACCAGCTGATCTATTCGCTTCTGGACTCATTCATTTATTTAGCTTGGCTCTAAATCTCATGCAGATATATCCTATTTAACCATAACAAAACAGTGATACCTGTGAGACATCTTGCCAGACAAGGACCTCGTTAGCATATATATATGTAAAAGATGGCACAAAACATCATACAGTAAGATAAAAACAAAACAGATTTTGTTGGGCTAGTATTTCACACCTTTATAAGATAAACAAAAACTGGGACTCACCTATTATGTTGGCCAGAGCAGTTTGTATTGATAATATGACCATCTGTAACAATTAAATTTCATACATTAATAAGGACATGCAATCATGATTCAGGACAATAGAAACGACAAGGCACTTAATCTCATGCTCTAGACTTATTGGTTTGTGTTTGACAATGTGCTTGGTGATGTAAATCATCTTATGTCTGTGTCAGCCCCATTAACATACAGTAACATTGATATGGCCCTGACCCCATAGATGGCTGTTCCCACAAGTCACTTGACCCAGCACCAACCACAAAACAATATCTTCAATAAAGTGAGTGCTGTTTTAAAAAGGGTATGCACAAATTTAAACATGGATTGAACACTATTAAAGTCAGCAATTTGGTATTTTTTTGATAAACTTTATTTTGCATGAAAAGTATTTATGCTTTGCTTCCATTGGTATTATACACGCACAAAATGATCTTGCTGACTTGTTGTATGTTTTATCGTTAGTAAGCATTACACAGGTAACAAAGGTGAATCTTGTACACTAATCTGGACAATAGGGGGCAGGCAACAGGCCACAAACAGGACCTCTCTCTGTATTTCTTATAACAATGTACTATTTGGTTTGGAACCAGTTTAGAAAGTCACCTAGTAATAGACATAGTAATACAGAAGGAATTGTGTTTATGAAGTTGTCAGAAGAGCGATGTTCCCATTGACACACTAAATGTACCTGAACAAGTAATTAGAGATTACCACAAGGCTACATTCACAGCTCAATATAAAGAGAAGAGGATTTACTCTATGTATGAAAGTAAGTAATGTCAATATGTACAGGTAGGGAAAGTCAACAGCCAGCCATGAGGGGAATATATAACAGACATAACACAAGGTGTATCAAGCTGGAAATACATAAACCCACGCTTTATTCATTACTTTTAAGTCCAGAAGTAATCTGCTGTAAACAATGGGCGTTTTTCTACAATTAATATAAAACTACATGTATGTATTATTGTGTTTGTTTTATAGCTGGATCTAAATGAAAGTATAACAGTTTCTGTTCTTTGTCAATCAATATTTATTATTTCACTGCCTGTGTAAATTTATATTTACACAGGTACATGTTCTAGTATATCAAATATCTAATAAAAATTGAGATCTGCATGTTTTTGTAATAATTAAAAAAACTACTGGCACAATAGTGAAGGCAGCCAAATATTTCCTGAGGAAGTGTGTACAGAAGGTGTCACTTGATAAGGCACGAAACCATAATATATATGCTGCTAATAACAGAGTAATTTGAGACAATTACAAATATTGATAAAAAGGCACTGTTCACACACAGTTTAGCCTTATTCAAACACTTGTCAATCCTTGTATACCTACATTCAAGTCAAATCCAATTTACTATTTTACAAAAAAAAAAAACCTCAATAAAAAAATTCCAAACATTTTTTTCGCTGATGATAAGAGTCCAATTAAGAGCGTCTTTTTAAGCCAATTTTTATTTACTTTTCTAGGTCGCGCATCCATCCAGTCTGAATTTGAATTCCTCAAATAGGTCTTATTTTGATAAGTCAGACTAAGCAAATAAATTAGGAAATTCTATATAACTTTAAACTATTTTTAATCTGTTAATTAGGATCTGTATAATAAATTAAACAGAAAGCCAATGTTTGTATGTCATGTTTATACACCTTAGTTACACACTTTAAATTCTGCATATTCACACCTTTAATTATTCAAGTCCATGTCACGAAGAGTAACTGTTTAATGAGGAGTGCTTGATTGATTGGTACTAAACATCATCACACTCAATGTTATTTTACTTATAGGCTTCCCAGGGAACTAAAGCCTTTGATTGTTTCTTGCAGTTTGAGGATCCATCATAATAACTTTCACTTTCCTTCATTCAATCCATAGAGACAGCCGAGCAATAGGGAAAAGACACAGCCATAATAATAGATCGTGTTCAGCTATTTAATGATTCAAACAAACGAGATAATCATCAGAGGTAATGCACAGCACACTTTAGATTCAGGTGTTTTAATGATTCTCATCACCTGGAATGTGGAATACATTATAAGTTTTTCACATATTAGCATAAACGTATTCACTAGTTATAGGTACATACATATACACTATAGAAATAGAGGAAAATAGAAATAGAGGAAAACATAAATAGTTTTGGTTCTTTTTCCTAAAAAGAAATCGAGGCAATCAGATATTTTTTCTAGAGATGGTAGGGTTTGATGAGAAGTGAAAACAATACAGTGCAACAGGTAAGGATTTACCTATTACCTCATAGATAACCCAGTTAATTGAAGCCTATCGATCACCAAAGAAAGCTCTATGTATGTCAGTCATAAAAACAGGCCACAATTTCATTGTTCATCTTAAATAACTATTATCAAATTAGGACAAGGTTTAAGTCTCTATTTATACGACAATGAATGTGCAGAAACTGTAGTTTTATTCTGAAAGTTTTTTTCACCATAGCCTGATATCTAAAAGGGTACAGTGAGGACAAGCGTACATTGGTTGTGACTTGATAGATTTGAAAATATCTCCTAATCTCACATGTAATCTGTTCGTGTTAATATTTAATATGATTTATACGGTCATGAGTCAGACAGACATTCGATAACAAAACCAGCCACAGTGTCATATCTGTTTGACATCATGAGCATTAATCAATTAGCACATGTGGTCTATAAAGGGTAATTACATTTACATATCAACATGAGAGTTCTGTCCACAATTAGATATACATTTGTATACATCATATTTTTGTTTATGTGTTTGTTTGTTTGATGGATGTTTAATGTCACACTTATGGGTATTTCCCTTATATGATAACAGATTGTCCTTTTCACTGTTCCTGGCTTAAATACACTTGAAAACTGTAAGGAAGCCTGGTGACAAGCCCTGTAGTACTAGTCCCGTGGATGCTTTAGCCAAATCGTGAGACTCACTCATCATTATCATATACCTCATCATCGACAGGCGGAGTCAAACCTGTGGACAGTACATTGATGTAGAATCAATAGGCAGATACTCTTAACAATAAGCCACAGCCATAACACATACATCATAATGGTAACCCTAAGAAATAAAAAAAAATGAACATGGCTGTTTTCATGATACATGGGGACGACGGCTTCAAACACTATTAAATTGAAACCCGCCATGTTGAAGGTCTATCCACTATTAGTGGTTTAATCTGGTGGTGGTGACTACTAGTCTTGAGCAACTGGTCATCAGTCTTTCATGTATGAAACCATAGAAAAGCAGCATAATGAGAGTTGCCTTAATTTTCCAAAGGCGTTCGATTTTTGAAAAATTAATTTGCTGTTGATCCCAAAAATATTCACTGTTGAGGTGTTAAACTCACCCTGGAATTCTGACAAATAATGTATAATTAACACTATTTTTGTGTCACAATTTGTTGTTGAATTTATAGCTTGTACACATGTAGAATATAACTCGGGCCACTCGGACACATATTATATACATTAATACTACATGATATATGAAACAGCTTCCATATTCCATGTTGCCGAACATCTAAAAATAGTTAATTTGGTAAGCAGCAAAGAAACTTGGCTGACTACCCAACTGTCTGTTGTATGAGTCAGCTGGGAGTATCTAGACAGAGGAATACATTGTAGTAAAAGCAGCCCTAACCCCGAACGCCAGAGAGGAGTTTACCTTCAAACATAATTCATTTCTCACCTATAACATTATACACCAGTTGCAGAATTTTAATCTTGATTACATTTCTCACCAAGTCTGCACAAGTGTAAATTACTACAACAATGTTTACGACTATAAAAGTTTGTCTGCTTAACAGAATGTTGACGGACAAAAAAGAAGTCATGTGACATCACTGAGCTTCAAAGACTTCATTAAACAGATCAGTTCCCTGTTACCCCTTAGTTCAGATAGCCCCCCAGGCACTAGGAAGCTGACACCCATGGATTCATGAGCACCTTATGTTTAGTCCCCTCCACAACAATGAACCCAGCTACATGAAGAACTGCAGATTACATGATCAGAGGGAAGAGACATTTCAAACCGGCTTATCCAAAAATCTCTGTCCCTCCTCTTTGGCCTATTACCTCCTTATCCTTGTGCTCAACTATGTGAGCTCTGTACAGAGAGGTTAGCCAAATGACAGAAGACATTATAGGAAAGCAAAAGGGTAAAGGCCAAGTCACAAAAAACACTGTGCATTTTCAAATTTTTTTTATTCTACAAATGCCACATGGAATACCAGGACAAGAGAGATTTATTGACTTCAACATTTAGAATATGTAAACAGGATTAATCTAGGTTAATAACTTAACAAAAGCAACTATTTTTTGTTTGTTTGCGTTTAACATTAAACTCAATGGTATTTCACTTACATGATGACAGATTGTCAATTGTTTCTCACAGTGCCTTACTTCAATGCAGTGGGAAACCAAGTTAAGTGTTTAGAAGAAAGCTGCATCAAAAATACCAGTTCTATTCCGAGAAGCATCAAGATAAAGCGCAAGAAATTTAATGGCAACAACTTTGCAAAATATTTACAGAACTGCTTCAAAACTCAAACCTGATATGTACATAGTAATTAAGTTGCCATAAAAAAATGCATCCAAATTTTCAGTGGTAATAAAATAAAGGCAGATAAGACATGTATCAGTTTATTTTTTGCTTGAAAGTGTAAATATGCCAACAGGAAAGTAGATAACAATTAGTATACCAAAATGATATAGCAAGGGTACTCAATTTGTTTGGCTCACCAGAAAATTTACACAAACAGTGCAGAGAGATTTGTCTAAAGTATTTTTATTGTT